>WUCR03030476.1:0-10396 GCA_009858155.3 Phymanthus crucifer
TACCAAATGGTACCCACAGTTCATTTCGGTCGTTCAACCTCCGTTCTCCCCGACAACGTTTTTTGAAATAGGTGTATGTATATCCTAACTTATTTAAAAGTTGATCTCGATTGTTGTCACCGACGCCCCTCGCTGTAATGGAAAACCTTATATACTGAGCACCCCTACTGTCTGTTAGATTAATTTTTCCTTCACAAACTTAATAGTTTTGTTCTTATTATGTATTCATCAGGTCAACATGTCCCCCAATCTGTCGTCTGGTTCTCATCCCGACAATGCCCTCATGTATGAACAGGTGCGTGGAACACGATGGCTGTGGTGGTTGATGATAAGACTGATTGATGATCATTGAAAATGATGACGATGATGACGACGATAATGATGGCAATTTGTCTTGATGCAAATTATGGTACTTGTTGATTGGATGATGGTGGTGGTGGTGATGGTTTTATTATTTTTTAGATAATTAGGATAGTATTATTATATTATTTATATAATAGGATTATTTATTTCTTATTCATCCAGGTCGTATTTAATCTTTTCGGATTGGTTGGAGTAAGCACCAGATTAGCTCACACCACGAGATCCAGGTATGTATGCTAACCGAGGAAGATACAAGACCGACCTCACGGCTCTTGAGAGTTCTGTCGTAAATCCTGCTACATGATTGGTCGGGGTGTGAAAGCACATACCATTTGCGCGCACACTTTCTTTCATTCATCATTCACGTTCTAGAAAAGAAACTATCCTGATTGAGTATCGACAGAAGTACATAACTAGAAGTGTCCATCTGGGTAACACCTCAATGACACATCAGATGTACGAGTGAGCTATTTTTAGATCAGCGCGCGAGGGCTCTGATTGGAAAACATTCACAGCAACATAGCTTGGGCTGGCTGTCGTTCAATCAGAGACCGTGCGCGCGCTATCTAAAAATAGCTCACTCGTACATCTGGAGCCGGTTGTACGAAGGTTGGATAAAGTTATCCACCGGATAACTTTATCCAAACGTATAGTATTTGTATAGCTTTTATCCGCTGGATAAGGATTTATCCGGTGGATAGCGCTATCCAGCCTTCGTACAACCGGCCCCTGATGTGTCATAGAGGTATTACCCAGATGGACACTCCTAGTTATGTACTTCTGGTATCGCTAATATCATGACTTAGTTGCTTCTTTCCGCTCGTTTTATGACCCCGCTGCACATTCACGTCAAAGTTTTCAAGAAGTGTTTCATTTAGTATGCTTAACCAGAAAAATAAGGGAAAAACACATTCTCTTTTAGCCCAGAGAGCGAGAAGAATATGATCGTCGCTGATCACAACATCATTACCTCACACGATGCATGCGCCAGCAAACAGTGCAAAATGTCTTGCATCCACAAGGTAAACGAATTACGTAATACATAAGTTATCTGTAAAGCCAAAGGCTTCTCAAAATTCTTTCCTTTTCAGTATTGCCGAGTTCAATGTACTGTATTGCTTCTTTTCCAGTCATGTCACACTTGTCATCAGTGTCTCACCGAAGACCAGCGGTCTTTCCTCAAATCAGCTTACTATGAACACGTCAACAGAGGAGGCTATCAACGCATTTTCCCGCCACCAGTGGTAAGGCATGCTTTGGTTTTATCTAATTTCTTTTGTATCACTGGAAAAATCGTATCCTCTCCAGATGATGGAAATTTTAACTTCCAACAAATTTCCATGATACTTCCAACAAATTTCCAACAAACTTCCATACCATGGAAGTGTCCAAAAGGTTGGAAGTTGACTTCCAACAAATTTCTATACCATGGAAGTGTCCAAAAGGTTGGAAATATCATGGAAATTTGTTGGAAGTCACAATGACTTCCATGATCAGGAGAGGACACGATTTTTCCAGTGTATTGAGGAAATGTTACCCACCTAGTCAAGCGTGCAGTAGCAAGTATGGCTTGGATGGTTGATTCTCAATCAAACTATCACACATCTGTTGAAGTATAAATCCAAGTGAGGCTTGGTCCACATATGTAGCGAATGTGGCTTAGTTTGGTAGCTTTTGTTTCTGTCTCAAGCTGTCCCAGCATAACCTAGTAATGCTGGGAAACACACAAGCTTTGCAACGTATTGTCGGACAAACGTGTACCCACAATACAGCGCAACTCTCATAACAAAGCCAGACGTTGTCCAGCTGTGTGGACACAGGTAGCCCAACTAACAGCAAACACGTTTTTAAATTGGAAAGAAAAACGATTTTGTATTGATTTTTTTTAAATAAATTTTAATTGGTTATCAGAACAAAGAAGAAGCTCGTAGCCAAAAGTCAGACCATCTCAGTTCGTCAAACCAACTGATGGACCTCTGGTTCAAACAAAAATGTTTACAGCACTCTTCTTGGTGTCAATAACTGGTATTCCTGTGGTGAATGCAGACACAGGGATCCCATAGTTCGGTAGCTTTTTTTCTAATTGAGTAACCTTGTAAATGTAAATTCCATGCATCGTACTAACTGCATAAGTCTGGTAAACAAAATATAAGTTTTAAAATAGCCTTAAATGAACTCGCTCTTGATAAAGCTGTTTATTTAGTCTGTTTAAAACTGTAACATGACACTAGAATTTACATAAATTCACGTATGCTAAATTGTTAAGAAATATACACCAAACTTAAGACAAACGGTTTTTGACATCATATTTGCTGTCTAAAAATCTGCGTAAATAATTTTTCCGTTATAAGCACAATTATTATTGTTATGATATTTTATAATCATCATCACCATCATTTTTATCATACTCATATTTTCTAGTATTTATTGCAATTTATTTAAGAAACCTTTAAGATGGTAATAATTAATATTTTTCTGAAATATAAGTAATATTTCGAATTCCTATACAAATTGTTTATTTTTTCCAATGAAACAATAATAACATAAAATTTAAAAGCATATGTAATTCTAATGTAATCCTTGACTAAATACTATTCCCAGAATAGAATTTAAAAATAAAATACTTAAAAAAACCTCGAGTGTTGTACGTATAAATTGACCTGAAAACAGAATAGAAATCTTGACTTTGACAAAGATTGATATTTTAGCCATATTGAAGCTAAAGACAATCTTCTTGGCGTTGGTATTACAGGGCATTCTGGGACTGATCGAGGGGCATATTTTCAATTTTTGGTCCCCTAGAACAATCCCAAAGTACACTGCAATATCAACACAAGTATTTTTTCAACCTCAAATTGGTAAACTGTTTATATTTTTCATGAATTAAAGTTCATATGCGTCTTTCGGGACTAGCTGTCTGCTGACGAAAATCCCGCGGGTCGTTCCTTTTTGACCGAGCATGCGCAGAATATAGCAGTGTTGTACTTCATGAATCTTTTACACGCGTTTGGTCTGGTTTTACCGACGTCTTTAGAACTCAAGCAGAACTCCCCGTATGAGTGAAGACCGAATGTAGGCGCTTCTGTGATTGGTCGATTGAAAGCGGTAATGGAATTGATGTAGAAGGCATTCCCTCTGCTAATGAAGCGAGATGTTATGATCATGTTGAAGAAAGATTCGTAACCATCTTCAATCGCTTCTGACGTCAGGATTTCAATTCTTTCGTAGAAACGCGAGTCGCTATTGTTGTTGACAAACTTGGCGCATGCTCGGAATGCATTACCGCTGACAAACAAGGCTATCAAGCGAGTTCGTTTCACTAAGCCGTCGAAAAAAATACGATCATGAGCCACCGCACCAAGCACTGTGACACGTGGTCCATACGTTTGACGAACACCTGGAAAAATATATAATTTTACAATTTTTCGTATTAATTTGCGTGGTTAAGGGGAAATTGCCTCCGTTACAGGATACAGTTGTTCGTTTTTTTGGAAAGCGGTGCACATGCCAGGGGAGACCTCAATGAAAAGCTTCTCCAGGAATGTAGGGAACTTACATTTTTTGTGCAACTTTTCTAGCCAAAAAGGGTTGTAAGATTTTTCTGATACTTGTACCAACAGATTAAGAATGTTCGATGTTGGGTAGTCGCAAAAATACTGATGTGTGCTGCTTAACATTTTAAAGAATTGATGACATACCTGCAGCAATATGTGGAATAAAGTCTCTACTGTGCGAAAGAGCTGTAAGAATCACCAGCTTCACAGGTGTCGACGCATCCAGTCCAAAATACTCGACCCAGCTCTGCCCTCGGCCTGGCTTGGGCTGCCTTAGATACACCTGGTGATAGTCCACACCTTCAACTTCCGGTAAAATTATCAAACCATTGCCTTGGCGCTTGTGCAAGATGGCGCGGTTCCCGGCTATTGGTAGTTGCTGATCTAGTAAAATTCTCTCTGTAGTGCACCCGAGGAGAAGACACTGTTTTGGAATCCGCCGACTGAGGATATTCAAAGTTCTGGCCAAGTGTCGCTCTTCGGTTCGCCTGACATCTCGGTCTCTCCTTAACTGCCAACTTTCCCGCTGGTTGAACAAGATCACAACGTTCGGGTTGACCCAGGTGTTATCCATCAGCTCGTCCACCTCGTTCGTTGATATGGAACTCTTATCGTAGTATTTGATCACACATCGGCTACGTTCGTTGAGCAAGCGTTTTGAAATGTCAAACCACAGCCTGTTGACACAGGAGGTTATTCGTAGGGTTTTAGCAGGTAGAAGGCGTAAAATGGCGTCAACCATTTCAGGTAAAGACACGAGGAATGATTCTGATGCTCTTTTTCTACGGGTAATCATTCTAGTCAACTTTGAAACCAAGAGAAAAACCTAAAAACTGATTTAATTGGCGGTAATTATGAGATTATGACGTACTCGCTAGAAGATTCCGATTATTTATTAGTAACGTATAAACAAACTATCAGAGTGTGATCTGCCTAAAGAAGTGAGAGTTGTCCTTACACCCGTGGCGATTCAACAGGTATCTGCAAAAACGGTTTCATAATATTTACCAAAAAAGTGAAAACAAAAGCCAACCAAAAACAACCAGAAATCTAATCAGGTTGTTCCAATATTTGACGTAATTAGTTCGAATTTCGCGCGCGCGCGCATTTAGCGGTTGACTGACGTCATAAACGCTATTTGATGCGTAAGAAAGTCATATTCGGTGTTGTTTGGAATTTCTGCTAATGAAGATGTAGTTACTTATCAAAGACGATCGATAGATTTGGATTTCGACAGACTATAACTTCACAAAAAGAGCAGTTGGATTGAGAGGCATTTCAGTGCAGAATATTACTGTACAGTTGGGAGAAAAATGGACGAGAGGAAATCTGGAGAAAAGGAATTCCAAGGAGGTTTTCCCGATTTTTCCCAGGACGATCACCAGCGTCGCAGAGAAGCGTCGAAGAAAGCAACACTTGTAATGAGCAGTTTCGATGCTATCGACGACGACGGTACCTGTGGTGAGCGGATAGCTTCTTTTCTTGTGGCTGGGCATTTCACAGATAAAGATGACAGTTGCAAACACTACAGCAAAGAAGCCTTCCATCCGAGCAGGCCCATTCTTTGGACGAAAGGGAAAAATAAATCTCGAGGCGAAAAAGCTCAGAATTCCCAAACCAAGGCCTATTATTCAGACATGGTGATAAGGAGAACGGGAAACGACCCTCGTGGAGCGAAAATCGATGGGAGTTTGGCACAAAGAACCAGGAATCAACGGTCAACTTTGAAACAGCCAAGCGACACACACAACACTGATCTGAGCAGTAGAGAGGAATGCAACACCGAGAAGAAAAAAGCCATTTCACATAAAAGATGCTTTGAAGTTTATGATCCTACTGCGGTTAAAGACGAAAAACACCATGCCACCTTTTCATGCTCAGATAGGGCGTCCATTCCTAGAATGAGAAGCGAACGGGAAGATATTTCCTCGATCGAAAAGAAGCTTACGAAAGATTTGAAAGACACAAGTCCTGAAGATGAGAACCAGCAAAAAAGTGTTACTTCTAAAGGAACAACCGTTTCAAGAAAAGAAAGAACAAATCAAGAATCGAAGAAAAGAAATATTCCAGGCCCTAAAGCTGCCGAGAAAGAATGCAAGGATGCTGAAAGAAACCACAGAGTCAACGCACATAAACGTACCAGTAAATCAGCGAAGTTCAGCGGAACAGCTAAAGATCCAGGCGGCAAGAAAATAGCTAAAACAACCACTACAACTCTGGGCAAAGACGAGCTGACGAGCAAATCTGAAAACCACGTTAGCGCGGGTTTCACGGGGCGTGGACTACCTGGCAGAATCCCTGGAACGTACTCACTCATTGATATCGAAAAACTCAGGGAGAAGCACTCGGGATGCTGCAGAGAGTGTCTGGAGGCTCGAGCAAGAAGTGCAAGGCCTGTCAGGAGTGTTGTGAAGAAAAAAGATACCAAGAAGACGACAGATCGAAAACCAACTGGGTTGAACAATACTTCCTCCGAGGAACAGTTAGAAAGTAGCATCGTGTTTTTTCGCAATGCTCTGAATGCAGTTGACTTGATCGAGAAGCTTTTCCAAAATATTGGCAACACGAAGGAATTTTTGCAGAAAGTTTATGATGGCTTAGAAGAGTCCAGTGATGTGGCCAGATGCAGGAGGAATATGACTGAAGCACGTCCTGGAGATGAGGGCACAGTTCAGCCAAAAAGTGTTCCCAAGAATGAAAGCATAGAAAAAGTTACCAGCGAGAATCAGGAAGAAGAAAACAAGAAGAAAGTCGTGAAGTCAAAGAGAAAAGACCACAATAAGACAAAGTTCAAGAGCAGTGCCGCAACAGGACAGCAAAGTGATAACACGAGGTACAAGACGTTTTTGTAATATCTCACATTTTTGTTATAACCAATTCGACGTTTTGCAACAGATTGCAGCATTTGGCATGCCACCAATGCAAGCCCTCTTATAATACTCGACCAGCAACTTGTATTGCAACATTAAGTCTTTTTTGTTTCGGGTTCTTTAGCCTCAAACAGGAACAAAAAACAAAGCCAAAGCGAGACCGCGACAGAAACCTCTTGGAACTCAGCGACGAATGGAAGAAGAGGTGAAGTTGTTTTTTTCTGATGTGGTATTTTTAAAATTGCAAAATTCTTGCGAGATAATTGAAAACCTATTTTCCCCTTGACTGTAAATTTCCAGAGCACTGTGAGATGGAGGCACAAAATCAATGACACATTCTCGTCCCCAGAGCCCACGGTGATACCGTCCAGCTTCCGGTTTTGGATTGTCCCAGAGAGCCCTTCGGGCGATGCCTTCCGCTGGACGGTATCACCGTGGGCTCTGGGGACGAGAATGTCAATGACAATCCTTGAACCAAGAAATGCTCGGCCTCTCTGATCAGAAATATATCATTCAACTCATATTTCTCTTTCTTTTTTTCCAGGAATCACAATGTTAAACCATGATAAGGAAATGTAATCACCTGAATATGTTTAAATGGGAAAACTGAATCTCAAGCCATTTTAATGCATTTTTAATCAAACAAATGTAGTGTACATTGGTGTAAGGGTCTTATGTAAAATATGTTTCATATTTTGTCTTATATGTCTTTCTCATGGCAAAATATAGCGAGGTATTCTAAGTTTACCATATGCTTATAAATGATGCGAGTCTTTCACAATGTCTGCAGCTATATGTGTAGTTACAATCGTTAACCATGTCTCGGATCGTCTACACGGGACTTTTGTATATGCGCTGTGGTGCAACTACACCAACTTAAGCCAACCCAATTTTCACGCAAATCAGCCAATCACAATTGAGTATCTAGAGAAAAGAATCTATAGAAAGTTTCCAATTCTCCCCATACAACTATCAATTTCTGCGCGTGACATTCTTCCGGTTGAAACTCTGTTTTCTGCCAAGGGTACCTAGGGGAGGGGAAATGAAGTGCGTACTTGCACCCTCTGTTGTAGCTTTGAAATACTTGGTTTTTGTAGCAGAAGGTATAAGTCCTACTCGAAGCCCTAGATTCGCTCGATAAGCCTGTCCACAAGCTACAGGCTATGTTGTAGAATTTTACTCCCAGTCACATGGTATTCCAATCTTGCCAAGAGCTTTACGTCCACCTACAAGAGGATTAGTTATTAAAACTAAACCAAAACATTGCTTGCATAGCAACGTTGACGTTTGTTTAAACAATTTTACAAGTCTCATTCACAAACTTTCGCAATTCCGAACCTTTTGGGTCAGCGCACAATAGACGATGACAACCACGCCTACACGGTTGATCCAGTGACGTCATTCGATTGAGGGGTCAAAGTGCAACTGTTGTAAACTGATTGGTGGGATGATTAAGTTCATTTGCATATAAAGTTTTCTCGAGTAATTTCAATACTGTGAGAGAATAGCGATGCATAGCATAAGTATTGTATGAGTACAATGCATCGTGGTTTTGCAAATGAAATTCACCAAGAAATAGACCTTTTTACCGATAAGGCGGCCATATTGAATTCGTAGGACATTATGGGATATCCAGGGAGCAGATGAGAAATTTATTATAACGATAGGTTTTTACAATAATTTTTCGCTTTGGTGTTTCACATATTGCTCCAACTACCAGCACATTCAATTGTGTTTCTCATCGGATAGCATAAAACAGGTAAACATTTATCTGCCATTGCCATTGCCCCCTCGGC
Organism: Phymanthus crucifer; assembly: GCA_009858155.3. Classification (NCBI taxonomy): domain Eukaryota; kingdom Metazoa; phylum Cnidaria; class Anthozoa; order Actiniaria; family Phymanthidae; genus Phymanthus; species Phymanthus crucifer. The sequence continues at coordinate 8,584 of WUCR03030476.1, forward strand.
AGCCAATAATTTCTCACTCAAAACAATAGAATTCAAGATGGCCGCCCTATCGATGAAAGGTATATTGAAAATGTGATGTAATGACTTAATTGTAGCGATTAAACGTCTTTTCGTCCGGACAACAATTTTGCGATATATCTAATATAAACTTGTTGCGACAAGATTGTTTCGTTTCTTGTAGTTTTGTTCAAATGTCCCAAGACTTGGGCTGAAATTTTTTGCTTTTTGAGTTCCAACCTTGTTTGGCTTGAATGACATAATAGTTTGTGTTTGTGTAGTTCAGTTTTATTTGAATAAGAGTTATTTCATGTGACAGCAAGGTTTTCAGCATGGGGCATTTATGCAAACAAGTCATCTGTGACGACAGACTCAGCAGACTGTCGCGAGACCACATTGCTTGGGGCATGCTTCCGTAAACTTGGAAACTCGTTAAATCGATCAGCCAAAACAATCTTCTTCATCTCGGCGTCACAAGGTAGATAAGTTGCAAAACATTGTGTCTTTGATACATGAAATTTGACTAAAGTCTATGAATTTTTAAAGATATCTCCGCCGCGTTTACATGCATGTTTTATATTTCTTCAGAGATCGTTAGTACATTTAGTAAAACTTCGTCGTCACAGCGGAATGTTGACAATGAACTGCTAAGGTAAGAAAATCTCATTTTGGTATTTTATAATTTGACTTCATAAGTTTCTTAGTATTCATTATCATGCTATGGACTGGCGATTTATTTTAGTTTTACCTCTGTTCCTTATCCCAACCAACTCTTAGTAAAAATTCAAGCGGTAAAGTTTTAGAGTCGGATCAACTATAACTGAATTTTCAAAAAAAGTTATTCCACTTATTCTAATTTCCAATATTACTTTAAGATGTAATAATAAGTTTTTAAAGACGTAGTTCTATTATGTAATTAGTTTCTAGTTTTCAAGCGTAATTCAAGCACCTCGAATAACTAATAAGCACATTGAACCATTCGGCTTACATAATTTTCCTGAAATGCACAGTCTCGTGGGCAAGTATAGAAAAGGTTCATCCCTCCTCTACAGTCAGTCTTAGTTGTGGATGTGAAGCCAGTAGACTCTGCTTAGGGCGTAAGTTGGGTATTATCCACGAGTTACTGCTGGAGAAATTGTGTCACTTTGTGGAATGGTATTCGAGACTGTGAATCAGGTGACATGATGATGATGCCTTAAAAAACGTGAAAAATGTAATAATCATAATTGTTATAGAACATATTATTAATAACTCGATCAGTGTAGTTTTTTTAACACCAAACACCCGGGGAAGTCGAATTGAGTCAATCGTTGTGTTGTGGATATAGTTAAGACACCTTTTTGGATCTTATGTAAACATTTACGCGATGAATACGCCTCTTAATATCACTGTGATCAAGTCATTCAAGATCAACCTTTGATACCTCTAGTACAATAGTACTCAGATAGTTCTATTACTTTTTAATCGTCACTTTAAAAAAGGATGGTTTGTAGAAAGTTCTTAGTAGAAAACAAGAACGAGTCAGGTCGCCTAACAAGGATCAAGTTGGGCAAGCAATCGTGCTATATTGTGCTGACAGAATGCATATTTGTTAAGATACCGTGAGTTTGTCACGTCAACAATATAGAGTTACACTAGAATAACATCACTAGGCATGTTGCAGTACAGATTCATAACTACTCCGACAAGCACATGGGAAACAAATTAAAACCATCTAAGACGTCGATCGACATTTACAAGTGTCGAATCTGATATATAACTACTGACTTTATGTTGGAGTTCTGTTCATCAATTCGATATGCGCTTTATGAGTGTG
>WUCR03030497.1:0-10392 GCA_009858155.3 Phymanthus crucifer
TTTGGGTTTCTTTTTGGGGTTAAAAAAAATTCCCCCCCCCCCCTTTTTTTCCCCCCCCGGGTTTTTTTTTGGGGTTTTTTTAAAATTTCCCCCCCCCCCCCCCCGGCCTTTTTCCCCCGGGGCCCCCCCCCCCCCCCCCCCGGGGCTCAAAAGGACCTTTCCAGGAAAGGCCGAAAAATGTCGGGGGAAAATAAAATGTTTATGGTTTACCAGCTGTGAGATGCCCGCGATGTCAAAGCGCAGCGAGTATTCCAGAAAAATTAAGGATCTCCACTGTCACGTCATGGCGCGCGCTTCTCCACAAAGTAATCTAATTTTAAGCCTTCAGACGTGCGATATTTGCTCCGTGAGAAACTTTCAAAAGTTTGATAATTTGTCGCTAATATCACAATTTTCTTAACAAGACATGGATTGTATTCAAAGTCAACTCAAGTACAGTAATATTCAGTATGAGAAACAGCAGAATATCAAGGTAAAATATTTTCGTTACTTTTAGGATATTTAGCACTTGGATGGTTTGAACAAATTCTTTCCGGAAGTTTGCTTTTCCTATTCTTTTTTTTCTTATGGTTTAGTAAAAAAGCATCGGTGCCTTGAGCGAACTGGGTTGTTACAGTGATTAAAGTTCTTTTTCTTCTGTTACTTATCTTTTTATTTTTATCTCGGTCTTTATTTTTTATTGCGAGAATCTTTTTTCGGCACACTAGTAGCGGGCGAGGAATTGATTGTGATGTCACAAGCGCGCGCCCTTCAAAGCGCGCTCTTTCCGCTACATATCATGCTGGGAAACGTTTTCTACACAGAATTGTTTTTTTTTTTATCGAAAGAAAATTGTGTTATTGCAGGCCTGCGTGGCAGGAATTGCCGAAGCAGAGACGTTGATGAATATTTTTTGGTCCATTTTAGATAGTTACAGGAATCTCGAGAGTAAAGGCGTCAGCCATGGAAACCAAGAAAACTCCCTTGGGATTCGAGCCACTGACTCCAGCCTACCAACCCCTAACCTACGATGCAGTAACATTAGAACCATCTATCGCTGGCCCTGGTCGATCTCAACCACCTGACCAAACATGGAAGACTTACATCTACAGCAAGGTTGGACAAGTCAGAAACAACATGGAAAAGATGAAAATAACACCCGATTTGATTTCTTCTGTCAAACAATTTATTGGTGAGTGAGGAAGTGGTCACCGGTCAACTAGGATTTTTACTTTTGCCCTTGAAAATACGGGTGGGTAATGTAGTTTTCAGCAAACGTATGGGATGGGTCACTCAAAAATTGTCTTCCTGTTATCTGTTGACCAACCCCCTCCCCCTCCCCCTCCCCCTCCCCCTCTAAAAACTCTAGGGAATGAATGTGATCTGCAATGGGAAAACATTAAGTTCAAGCCGGCCGATAAGGTCTATTGAAAACCTTTAATTATTCAATGTTTTAAAACTCAACTAAACACTGAGATAAGACTTTCATTGGTTTCCCTTTTAGAACATCAAGAATGTATTGAATACAAGACTCTTAGTTATTCAGATCGTCGAGTAGACGCCATTGCAAAAGACGAAAGCTTCAGAGGTTGTGATGATCATCTGTCTGCAAACACGTGGTACCGGGTCATCGAATCTGCTGGAAACCAACTAGCATCATCGTGTATAAAGGGGAAATCGTTCTGCTCTACTTTGTACATGGGATGGGTCAATGGCGAGCATCCTACAGTAGAAGATGGGATAGTTGAACGTCAGCTCTGTTTTGCGTCAGAAGATGAGTGCTGTTTTATGAAGACAAACGTAACGATACGGAAGTGCGAGAATTATTTCGTGTATAAGTTTTCGAGAAAGATTTCGACTTGTCCATCAAAGTATTGTACTGTCTACAAACAAGGTAAGTCAGTCATTTGAAGCCTATAGGCTAAACGTCCGTAATATGGCCAAGGGCTTCTCTAGCATTTTTGTGAAGGAGGATTCAAGAAGATGTACCTTTTGTCAAACTACGGATATCAGAGACAGAAAAACAAGCCGCGTTCTTATAAATGTGTCATAATGTCTACGAAAAACGTTGATGGTTGTCTCTGCAACTTTCTTTGCTACTTTCTTTCTGTTGGAATTATTTAAAAAAAATTTTGAATTTGCCAACTCAAAATTTTTCAATTGTTAAAACAACGAAAATCAAATTGTCAAGGCAAAAATTTCGAGATAAAAATTCAGGGTGGGGTGACATATATTAGCATGTATGTACTGTATAAGTGGCGATGCTTACTGCGGTTTTCCGTTTTCTGCGAACTCAGATGTTCAACGGCTAGTGAATTTTTGCTGCCCTCAATAACAAAGATAATAGGTACCGACTAATTAGCATTGATTGACGGCAGCGAAAAACCCATTTCATAACAAGATGTTGAAATGTCTGAGTTCGCAGAAAAGGGAAAACCGCATTAAGATAATTACTAACGAGTTTGAGCAGAGTTTGTAAGGAATATATCACAAAACTGATTATATATGTTTAAGTATTTTTCTGTTTCGAAAAGACAGTTCGCAGACATCCCTATTTCCAAGCTAGAAAGGGGAATCACAGAATATTAAAGGGTCACTTGTTGCGTAATTTCGGACATTGAGCCGCAACGAGTCAGCGGTATTTCGTAGCAATACAAAACATGGCTATTAAATTTTACAAAGAAATGTATGGCTCGAAAACTTCTAGGGAGAATAACATTTTATCTGTCGTACCTGGAACGGTTCCCAAGATAGAATTATAGAGGGAAACTATCATTGATTCCACTGTGTGAAAGCCAAACCAACACGATATTTTAAAAGCGTCCTTTTAAAGAATGTTTTATCTCCCTTTGGCGTCCCCTTCGTCTTTGTATTTCATGATGGAAGTTCGCGAAGTAGCAGCATTTCAATGTAGATGTCTCCGTTTCTTTACAAGACACCGATTTTCCCAAGATCATTTCTCAAATCTCACACATTGAACTGCAAACAAAGCGATTTTCAGCTTGATTGAAGATGATAAACAGCGTCCATTTTGGTGCTAGAAATCGTAGAGTTGAACAATACGCACTTGACCATGAAATGACTTCTGCTTCGTGATGATTCTTTCAACCAAAAATTTTTTTGGATAGCACTTCGTGCTTTTCGGTTTTGTTTTACAGAGAATTTTTGATGAAATATCATTCAACTGCTTATAAAACCCTTTTCCTCGTGTACTCGCTTGGACGACGCCATCTTTGATTTCCTATCCCGGTAGGAAAAACCGCCGACTCGTTGCGGCTCAATGTCCGGAATTTCTGGCCATGTGTTGTCTTTTGGTGATATATTTTTTTATGTTCTAGAACTAGATAGCACTCGGAACGAATGGGAAGGATGGTTAAAAGGACGTGGTGGGAAAGTGCAATGGGAATTACTTGATGAAAAGTCTTATGAAAAGGTTGCAAACAGTATTAAGGCCTCTAGCCATGCGCAAGGTACGTCTAAATGTGTTAAAATTCTATTTTGGATAGTGAAGAATATTTACGGTGAATGCAACCGAATTGCATGATAACCACGTTTGATTGGTTGGTGAAGGCGAGAAGTCTCCTTTTGTGAGCCAAAAAAAAAAAACGCAACGGTATACCATATGCATTGAATGAGGTATCTTAGCACTGCCATCGAGATCGCATACGCCAGATTGCGGTGAATCCAACATCGAAACGGGATAAGACAGAAAGGTTTTCTTTCCTTTGTTATTTTTTCTTTCCTTTTTAAGGTGACAACATGATCAAGGATCATGAGTCAGATATTGGTTTCTCGCTTGGTCAGAACAATCACTCTATTAGTGTAGAATTAAGAGAAACACTTGACGAAATGACCATATGCCTTTGGACGTCAATAAACAGCTCCTCACCAACCACCATTAGCGTTATCTATGTGGAGGATGAAAAAGAAAAGCATATTCTCGCTTTTCTCGAGATGGATAGCAGAGCAAGGTACAAACCAACCTACAAAATAAAATCGAAAATTCGTATGAAAGCTAGAGTCCCTTAACAAACCCTTTTCGAGTCTAACCCTACAAAAATGCGTCTGCTGTGCGTGGCAACGGTCGAACTCGAGTACTACTAAAACCAGACGTCCTTAGGTGAAATGCCCCCAAAAAACAACCGACGACACGCTCCCACGATTCTGGCGCGACGCAACCATAAGTACATCACGTGAAATATCAAAATCACTGCAGACAAATAGCTGAGGATCAAATTTCTGCCAGGCGTTACTTGCAGACGGTCATACATTTGACTCATTGTCGAAAACAAGGCAAATTTTGAAGCTCTCGAATTTCTCAAAGGTCGTAACCTAAAACACATTTTTACCACCGGAAAATGAACATTAACATCCATACTGTAACTGGTAAGAGTGTCAAGTCATTCCTTTACGATTTCATGGAGGCAAACTTGAAATATCCGATGCCGTTAGAGACATAAAATAAGAAGGCGTTTTTACCTTTAGTCGTAATGTATGCAATAATTTTGATAGATACTGGTTTTATCAGTGTCTATTCCCCACCCTCACCCCCTCCCAGATATATGATGTTATTTTCTCTCATCATTTTGACGTCCAGCTCTCATTTTGATACTCTGTCATCATCATTTTCACCTTCTGAAATTTTCGTCTTATAATTTTTTTTATGATTAGAAATAGAACTAATAAATGGATGCACATTTGCTTCACGTGGATGTCAGATTTTGGTGTCTGGCAGACGTACATCAACGGGCATGTAAGACGTAATGGGACTGGAGTGTTGGACCGTAGTGATCTTTATAGTAAGCTGGACCGTTCTTGTGAAATATTGGTATCATTAGTATGAATATTGTAAAAGCGTGTGTAATACAGGGTTATGGGCCAGGGAAATTTCATTGTTCAGCACAGGGGCGGATCCAGGAATTCGTTGAGGGAGGGGTGCAACATTTATGTTCGGGACTCGAGCATTAAAAATGGATAACAATGTAGGCATAATTTATCGTTAATCGCTCATCTCAGGGGGTGGGGGTTCCGCATCCCCTGCACCCCCTGGATCCGCCCCTGCAGCAAATTTACTCGCATGTTCTTTCTCAGCCTAGCTACTCGTACTCTCCATGATTAAGTGATACTTTTTTTAAAATTTCAGTTTTCTGTCTACGTTTTTTCAGGAGGTGACAGAATATTGCTCACTTTTGATTCCAAAGATCAGAAAACCGAGGTTAAGTACAGCAGATTAAACATGTGGAAAAAAGCACATCATGCACAATACATATTGTACATGTCGTATAATTGTGGAGCAGAGACTGGGGACCTCTTAGGATGGAAAGATTACCTGAAGCTGCTGGCTCGTGGCTCTGGTGGTTTTAGGATTTACGGGTCGACTTGTCGAGGAAAGCAAGGTACATATAAATTTCAAATTTAGTTTTAAATCTGCCGCAACAGCTTTCAGTGGCCCATTGGCCGGTTACTTATAGGTCCCCCCCCCCCTCCTCAACCTATTTTTGAAATAAGTCAAACTAAACATATAGTTTATCAACATATAACAATTTCTTACTATTAGGGAACGTTTTAGGCCTAATTGGTGCATCCGGAACATCCAATAATTTAGCAAGACTAGAGAGCCCGCGATATAAGAGGTCATCTAGATTTTTACAGAGATGTCTAAAGTTCAAGTACAAAACGTGGGGACCTGGGGCAAAAGTGCTTACAATTTATCAAAAAATTGACAATCAAGAATATAGTGAGAGACGGATATGGAAGGTGAAAGACAGTGACGACAGTAGATGGAAGGAAGGACAAGTATCACTGACAGCAGTAACGGCATATAAGGTTAGATAAACTAGAGCCAGTGAATTATTTTGCAAACAAAATTTAATCAATGTATTTTCATCAAACCCAGTTTCGTGATGGAAAATTAGATGAAATTGACATGAGAGGACCTGTTTTCATGGTATCATACAAATACGTAAATTTGATTTTCATACTTGCCTGAACAATGCATTTTACAAAATGTCAAAATTTTTAAATGGAAAGCACTTGAAACTTAGGGATAATTCTTTTAGGGTGTGTTTATTAAAACATTATCCTCCTCTCACGAAAGTATACCATAGAAATTTTTTGTATACGAGGAGAAAACGGACGTTTCTTTTCTCATTCAAACTCTCTTCAATTCTTAGAAAACGTGCTGATACGCACACACGCGCAGACGTTTTTCCATGGTGTCGAACAAATATCCACCTATTTCAAAAAACGGGGAGAACAGAGGTTGCACGATCGAAATGAACTTTGGGTATGCAAAATTTCACTAGTTGCGCCCATGCTTATGCTTAGGGCAACGCAACTAGTACCCTGCGAGCAGAGTTTTTTTCTGATCCTCCGTGGGACTGGCTGTCGGGGAGAAAAAATACCTCTGCAGCGAACCCCTACGTTCTTTTGAAGTTGCCGTTGCTCCAAAATCTTGGAGCAAAACCCATGACCAAACTGCTAAACCGGTTCAAAACTAGTGCGTGTGACATCTTAAATTTACCACTGATCCCACTACATGGCGACCTTGTCAACGAAAGATCTGGAAGTTCATGTTAAAAATGCTCTTTCGAAGCTACAAACAAATATTTCAAATCTGAATATCAAATCAAAGCATGACTACCGTTTTTAAATTATGGTAGGCAAGTTTTCTTTCTCAGATAATTCGGATTTGGCTGGACGATGATGATGTGATTCTGCGGAGCATTGATTTGGGTTCAGATCATCGATCTCAAGGACATGTCGAGATTGCTATTATCAGTCTCTGGTAAGGGACATACCCCTAGATCATCTCCGTCGAAACTGCTGTCCGTTGTACAAACGCGTTTGATTACTCTTTTGTTAGGACTTTGAGAATTTCTGCTCGTGGGGCTGTAAACTAAGCGTTTCACAAGTGAAGCACCCAAAAATGCAGAACAAGGAATTTTAAAATTTCATGTTTATAAATAAGAAGATCTGGAAACGAATTGCTTTCAAAACAATCTCAGTGATAAGCTAACCAGAAGTTCCTGTCAAAATGTAATATGATTTTTCTTACACTAACAATTTCTTTTCTAAGGTTGTTATTGAAGGTGAAGTAGTCAATAGTCCAGGATTGATTTCCATGGGTGCTTTATACACCACCGATGGTAACTGCTATCAGATCATACCACCATCGGCAAGAGAAGGTAAGATGACGGTGAAGAATTGAAGAATATTTGAGCTGTTGAATGCTACAAACAATAGGATATGTCTTCACATATATCCTGCGACTTGATTGGCTAATGTGCTCACTATCTATCAGTCGACAGAAGGTGGGTTGAGGAAAAGCGGATTTTGTTTTTTTAAAATGGCGATCTTTTCCGGCCGCGTTTTCTTCAAATTTCGACGGAAGAAGTAGATGATTTATTAAAAACTGACTTTAATTTGTTTGTTGTTTTGTTTTTTTACCTTGAAGAGGACAAAAAGCTTTAGACAATATCAAGGAAAAAGGTTCTAAAACAAACTTTTCAAGCGCGCGCTGTTTGTACGCGCGAGTGCTCGCGTCATTCCATTGGTCTTTCCTCCAGTCAAACATGGCTTCCAGTCAATAGTCGCGTGAGAAATTTACAAGTTTTGGTAAAAAAAATAATTATTGAAGCACTTTCATAAAATTTGGCGGAACTTTGGCCGCACCGATTCCGAGATTGATTGGGAATTTGGGAACTATAAGAATAACCTGTCAATAACAAGTCAAAGAACCAATCGGATTGCGAACTTATGAATGAACTTAGCAAATTAGATCTGAACTTGAGAGTGAACTTCCCAACTATGTTCCGAAGTTCGTTCTGAAGTTTGTTGACGGCCGGTGCAATTATGGAGAAAGATGAGCTAGGAATCTGGATGGCTTCAGCTTTTAGCAATCAGGTAAACATTTCGAGACGGTTGAAGCTAATTTATAGACAAACTTGCAAAATTTCTTGAAGGCAAAAATTATTTTCCACTAGTTTTCTTTTAATTTCTTTGTGATAAACACTTGGTTTCTGCTGCTTACAATACTAACAATATAATACTGTACATCTCAACTTCATCGGTCCTTAGTCGTTCTGTGTTCAGAGTTCCCGCGCTCGATTTAACAAATCGAATTGACTTTTAATTTCTATGGTCTGTTTAACAAATCGAAGTCAGTTTTCTATGGGTCTGTACTGTAATCGAACATGAAATAAAATGCATGCAAGGTATAAAATTGATATCAGCAATACCATTCCAAGCCAACAATGGATCTTTTGCGCGATGAATATCATCGAAAAGACAAACCTGAATAATTCCAAATTATTTTCAAGATTTTGACAATGTTTCACATGTTTGTACATAGCTTGCAACGCGATCCTGACTAACAAATCAGGTTACATCGTCTCGCCCAATTATCCTGGTTACTTAGATGGAGATGTCCAGTGCACATGGACGATTAAAGCCACGAATGGTCACGTGGTTCGCATAGCATTTAAAACATTTGATATCGACGTCAGTCAACAATGTTCAAGATGCTTCGTTGATGTGTACGATGGAGAGGAAACTGTGTTGAGTTCCCGTATTGGTCGGTACTGTGGAACAAGGTAAAAAGACCGGAACAAATACTATTTTTACATTATTCACCGAAGTTGAAGTGATTATTTGGGAATACTTACCACTGAAAGTAAATATATAGAAGGTTATCACACTGCTATAAAATTGATATCTTCGCGCCACCATGAACTATATAATTGCACTCGAAGAGAGGTCATAATGCACGGAAAAAGCGCGCGCTCGCATAATAACAATGAATAATCATCGAGCTTGAGGTAAATATTTTGTCTAGTATCATTTCACTTGTGGTGATTATTTTAAGAACATTGATTTGTTTCTAAAATTGTTTTCGTCTTTTGTAAGAGGGACGTATTTAAAAAAACGAGTTGAGCACAATGCTATGTGGAGCACGGGTGGCGCAGCGGTGAGAGCGCTCGTCTGTCACCTCTATGGTTCCGAGTTCGATTCCCGGACCCGGCATCATATGTGAGTTGAGTTTGTTGGTTCTCTCTCCTGTGCTTCTCCGGGTTCTCCGGGTTCTCTGGGTTCTCCGGTTTTCCTCACTCCACAAAAAGCAACCCTGATGTTTTTTCCTAATCAAATTTTGTAGATATCGCCAAATAATTGAGTCGCAGTCCCAGACAGTGAAGATGATATTCATTTCCGAGTTCGGCCTTTTACAATCTGGATTCAAAGCTTATTATCAGATGGTTAAAGGTACAAAGACAAACAACAGACTATAGTATGGGGCACTGAGCTCGGGTTGTGTCCCTGCAACGACTCCATGTCGTGATCAGTTATACCAGCTATATAGTTCTAAGTGTTGCGTTTCTTGGGAGTTGTTCTGCCTCGGCATAGCAATGGCTCTTATTCTAGTTGCATGCAAATAAGATACTAATGACCCATTATTCATTGTATCGACCAGATAGCCTCGCTTGGATGATCTTTACAACAAACGATTTTCTCATTTGCACGCATCTGGAATAAGAGCTATTGTTGGAGAATCAAGTCGAAACTCAGAGAGAGATTATATTATCAAGTTAAAGTCGAGTGAATAATGATCTCCATTATCGAATATACTGAAATTCATTAATGGCCTCTTGGAGGGTCCTGAAGGAGGGTCCTAATCTCATTTCCCAGACAAGCATTTTTTTCAAAATCCCAGTTCAAATCTCACAATCCCAGTGTCTGTTGCCCAAATCTCAATCTCAATCTCAATCCCATTCCCATTTTTCTATTGTTTTTGCTTCATGAATCCCAGTCCCAGTGCATGAAATCCCATTTCCCAGACCCTGAAGAAGGCCTGAAGAAGGCCAATCCCAACTCCCATTTTACCCCTTCAGGACCCTCCTCTAGGAAGCAAGGCTTGAGCTGTTTTGACGTAAGGCTCCAGTCACAGGATTTTTCTAGTTCATCCAAACCCACCTTATTCACTGTGCTTTTCATAATTCTGCGACCATCGATTTTAATTGACTCGATCTTCTATTCTGTCTTATTTTCACTTATTGGCCTCCGTAAATCAAACTTGTGTCGATTTTTTTCCGATCGCAAACGAATGACGAAGAATCTGACACCTATTCTCACATACTATCAGCAAAAAGCAAGCAGTTTTTCGTGGACGTATAAAAATACCGTCATACATTTCCATTAGAAAGCATCATATTTGGAACGAGTGTTTACACCAGCTAAACAGACCTTTTTCCAAAATGGCGGCCGAAAATTTGAATAGATTGAAATTAAAAATGAATACCAGGACTAAAAAGAACACCATGAATTTAGTAACCCTGGAAAGTTTTATGATGTTAGAGGTTATATCAGCGGAGAAAACATTTTTTGAAAATCACGAAATTTACAGACAAATGTATGTCT
>WUCR03030530.1:0-10392 GCA_009858155.3 Phymanthus crucifer
AATGTAATGATGAAGTCTTCAAAACTACATTCGAAGTCTCGGATCTACTGGTCACGCCTGACATATTTTAGCTGTAAGATGAATTGAGACTGTATGAATGAAAGAAAGAATGATCAATCTCATCCCCAGAGCCTGCATTCCTCTTGGTCAGCACCATTTTTGATGTGCTCTGATTGGTTGAAAAGACAATAGAATACCATTGTCTTATTCAACCAATCAGAACGTGTCATAAAATGGCTGCAACCAGAGACTATGGTTTCTTGGTGCTGACTCAAGGAAAACGCAGGCTCTGGGGACGAGATGGGGTGCATGGATGGCACAGCGGTGAGAGCGCTCGCCTCTCACCACCATGGTACTGGGTTCGATTCCTGGACCCGACATCATATGTGAGTTGAGTTTGTTGGTTCTTTCCTGTGCTTCGAGGATTTTTCTCCAGGTTCTCCAGTTTTCCTCCCTCAACAAAAACCAACCTTGATTCGATCCAGGCTGTGCTCTGTGGCCAGACATGAGTCATACGGTGGCAGCCAGAGGCGCCCTTGTATGCCTTCGACTCAGTCACGTTGAGCTGCATCCCCGTAATTCAGCCACTAGGCTGCAAGGGGGATGATTAGCCAACCCCAATTTCATTTATTTAATTTAAGAATGACTGGCTGAATACCAAGGTGGTTGGTGAAGGTGGGGTTTGTATTGTGGTACACCACACATAAGAATGTACCATCAATTCCTCCCAATGGTCATTACAGACAGTTGAGACCACCTTCTCTCCAAGCTTGAACATGTTCTTCTTTTAACTTGCTGATAACAGACCATTTTGTCTCTTCTGTTCTAGGGAAAAGATGCAGTAAGTTTTGCTCTCAAGTTAAAGCAACCCAAATTGAGTGACAGACAATTAAGAGTATTTCCATCATCAGCACATCCAAACAAAGGTTTGTATTTCCTTTTGCCAAAATTGCATTTGAATGTCCTTTACATTTACTGTGCGGATACTCCAACCACAACCACTTGCATAAAACTGGCCAATCAGATAACCGTAAAATTAAACTCAGATAAGACTGATAACAGATCAGTCAATCAGATTATTGCATTCTCACGCTCTTTTTTTCATTTATGGGCCATCTAATTGGCTGGTTACGAAACTTGTTATTATTATTGCAAGATCCAGTGATATGTTTGGCTAATTATACTAAAATATCAAAGTGGTCGGGGTTGGAGTATCTGCACAGTAATAGATCTCTTTTTCCTACTCGTTTTTCATTCCTATTTTTCTTTGTACTCTCTTCCCATTCATTGTGTTAACCATCCTTTATTTCCTGTTATTTTCGCAGGTCATTTTTCAAAGGTCAAGAAAGGCAAGCCACCCATCCACTCATTTAGTGGTGCTCAAGCAAAGAAAAATGTCAAACCCAACATAACTAAACATACAAAGCAAAAAGATAAATCAGGGAAAAAGAAAACTAAAGTTGGGGTGCCTAAAAGATCTGTTGCTTACAAACAAGCACAGATCAAAAAAAGAAAAGAGAAGAAATAAAGAATTACATTAAAATCTTATTTTATATTTATTCCTGCCTGATTCATTCACAATTATTTTTCTAAGTGATGATATTTTTCTAGGGTTCATTGTCACTGGTCATATTTTGTGCATAAAATTTATTTTCTAGGCTTCAGGCCATGTAAAGATATACATACTTTAGAGCCCTTTTTAATAATAACTAACTGCAATTAACTCCATTAGACAAAGAGACAGTAAATAAGTGACAATTAGTAAATAAAGTAATCATAAACAAGCAAAACATGAGGTCCAAATGATTTAATCAGCCAATCAGCACAATGTTTTTCAGTTATTGAATAACATTGTATTATAACAAAATAACATTTACTCTTACGGCACTAAACAGGTATGGATAAGATGGTTTATGTCCATTTATGATGTGAATATACCTGCAATAGACCTTATTTGATGTGTGACAATGTTTTCCCATTTCAGACCACATGTCATTCCCTAGAGAATATGATTTTTTGTTTGAGGTGCATCCATATTCATATGTCTCCTCATGCATAACTTTTAGACAAAGAAATGATACTCTAGAGAATGACACGTGGTCTGAAATGGGAGAACATTGTCACGCATCGAATAAGGTCTATTCCGATTCGTCTGAGAAGATTTACACTGGGCTGTTAATATTACTTTAGAACTCTTATGAAAACTTTCATATTCAAATTTAAACAGCTGATTCAGAATGATTCTGAATAACAAAACACAACAGAACAAGTCCTTTGCTGTCATATTCAAACATTAATTCTTGATAAACCGATTACAATTTTGAATTGACTATGTCACTGCCATGTCCTTTCAACTTTCTACCCAACAAAATCGAATTTTCGCGGGTTTTCTGTCAAATCGGATGTTATGGCAGTACCGGAAGTGACGATTTTCACGTGTTTTCCCCCATATATGGTCAAAGTTAAATATTCAACGGGCAACTTCCGGTGATTTTGAGCCAATCAGGTGTTGGGACCCCCTTGGGCCCGTGGCGAGGAGGGAAGACGAGCGTCTTGTTGTCTTGTGTGTCGGCCATCAGAAAACTATAATCTTCATCTTCAAGTTTTCCTTGACTTTTTTGGATACGATTGTAGGCCCTGATCTCTGCCACAAGCTGGGAGGGAGGGGAGAAATAGCATTGGAGCATCTCATATGGTAAGTTTGTTTTTTACTAAAGCATATCAGGTCCATGTTGACATTTTTTCGCCGAGGAAATTTTCTTGAAATTCTTCACTAAATGGTTTGAAATGGGTTCCCAAAACTTGTGTTTCCTTCCTGTTATGATGAGCTAGAACTTCATACTCTTGTCTAAGTCCTATGTCCTTATGCTTAACACCATAAAGATCTGCGTTTTCGTTGTTAACGAAGGTTTTCTCCGTATTCGAGATCACAAAAACTGTTGACTTCTGAAGCAGGCACTATCAACTTGCTTTGGGCATGTATGTTGGCTTGTGCACATTCAAACCTGTTTTTTTCTGTTTTTATGAAACTTTAATTCCCTTCCTTCCCCTTATTTTGTAGCTTAAGTATCTTTAATGCTTTGTCCAAGTTTGTAGCTAAAACTTCGAAGATTTTGTTATCTTTTTTACCTTTAATTACTGCTTGACTTGCTCTAAATGTCTTCACTACGTTGCTTGGAAAAATTAGTGGGGCATGTATATGTCTTTAGTTTTATGCCCTTTCCCAGCTAGATATACTCCCCAAACGAACAGAAAAGTCAAAACAATGTTCAGGCAATGTTTCTGTGAATTTTGGTGAAAAAATATTAAAGTTAAGTTATATTTTTTCAATCAAATATCAGTGTATGCTGTTTAGTCATTCGGTTAGAGTCGAGTTTGTTTACGAATATTTCTTCGAAATACTTGATGTACACGCTCTTTGTCCCCTCTAATTCCATCAGCTGAGCCCTTTCTTTTCATCCAATTCCTTTCAAACTTTAACAAAACATTACCCATACCATCGACTTTGTTTGGAAAAAATTTGGAAGAATTTCATCGAATAGAAAAGTTTCAAATCAGATATTTGTGTTGACAAAGTGCAAGAGTATTCAACGAAAAGACAGCCATGTGTAACAACAACCTCTACGAGTTCTCTCGCTTTGTAACTGCTAAAACTCTCAATCAATGCGTTTTATTCTTGTAAAAAGCCTTCTCAACATTCCTGAAGTCGTGTAGTTTGACAGGAGCCAGTTTATCAATCTTTTTCGGATATATTAAGTCATTTATTATTCAAAGCCAGTCCTGCTCACGTCATGGGAAGACCGTCTTTTTTCTTTCTTGCTCTTCAACAAGTGTGTTGTTTTCCCCCCTCTCTTCAGGCCCAGGGATCCGAAGAACCTCCCTTCTTGAAAGTAGGAACAGAAGTTAGTGCCAAGTATCGTGGAGCCTTTTGTGAAGCTAGTATCAAGATTGTGAAGAAGCATGTAAAGTGTAAAGTAAGTTTCTCGTAAATGTGTTGTACGACTACGTGGGGTTTGCGTCGAAACATCACAAAGGTTTCCCGAAATCTCTTGATATCCCTAACGTCAGTCTACTTGAACCACTCTAGATTCAATACAAAGATAATACTACAGCTACTCTCACTGATGATGTCGTAAAAGGAGATCTAAAGGTGAGTTTTATGTCTTTTTCCCTTGTTGCTCGTGCTGTTGTCATTCATGTCTTTTCTTCTTCTTCTTCTTCTTCTTCTTGTCCAGATTGGATCAAATGTTGAAGTCAAAACTCCTGATGGTAAGATCATGGATGGTGTAATCATCAAACTCACAGATGCCAGTGCTTATACTGTGGGTAAGTATTTCAGTATAAGCCAGCTGAAGTCCTGACCAGTATGTGTGTGGGGGACTCCTGATAAAATGTCTATCCTGGCCTGACCAGATAAACAACTATTAGGTTACAACTGTTCTGTTTATGTCTAACTGCAGTGTTTGATGATGGGGATGAAAGGACTCTGCGAAGATCATCACTTTGCCTTAAAGGTGAAAGGCATTTCAACGAGAGTGAGGTAAGCACCAAGCTCTCTATACTAAGAATACTAAGATTCCCTGCTTTTCTTGAATGTACAAGAAATAGTAAAGATCAATTAGGTTATGCACAAAATTAATTCATGATTCATCCATCCTTCCATAGACTCTTGATCACTTGCCTTTAACTGATCCAGAAAACTTTGGAACTCCTGTAATGCAGGTAAAGATTTGAAAAGATTTAAGAAAATTCTTTTAAAAACAAATAATAAGCCAGTTTTCTCACCATACATGCTCTTTGCTACGCCTCAATTGACAGCCTAATTTTTACTATCAAACTATACAATTAAAATAGTATTATTACCATATTTAAAAAGCTACAAAGCTTCCCATTAAAGACTAAAGAGATTTTTTAATAAGCTGCTTTAGTCTTTCAAAGTCTTGTGCTTTATATTGAGGATAGGGAATGAAATATTTAAAATTTTATATAGACTCTAGCTACAGAGTAGGCGTATCTATAGGATATACTTCAGCGATTAATGACAGGACTGGGAAAAGGGAATTAAACCTGTTACGTGTATATACCCTACATACAGTACTCCTCCAGAACTTTGAAAGATTTTTGAACCTTAGGTGGATAAAGTTGTAAAATAGAAAGGTGAACTGGCATGATTAATATGAGAATTTGTGTAAACAATAGACTCATGATTATTACAGCTGAGAATACAACAATATGATATAAATACATAGTATTGCCTTCTGATTAAAAGATATTCTATTTCCTTTGATTTGTACACCTACTCTGAAAAAACTGGTTAAAAGAAACTGCAGAGAACCTACTTGGGTTGTCATTTTTTTTTCAAACATTGACTCAATTTTGAAAGCACAGAATTACCTAGAATTACTACCAAAATCAATGAACTGTTGGCAGCGCGAAAAAAACGATCAATCGTGATTTGAATTTTAGTTGAGTCAGGTGACTAGTTCGGTTGATCATTTTGATCACATGACATTAGGTCTGAGTTTGAGAACAATGGAACACGAGCTCAAGCTAATGTCATGTGATCAAAATGATCGACCGAACTGGTCACCTGACTCAACTAAAATTCAAATCATGATCGATCGTTTTTTCGCACTGCCAACAGTTCATTGATTTTGGTAGTAATAGCTAATATTTTATTTTTAATAGAGTGTAAATTAGATATATAAAGAAGATAGAAATAAATTGTTTCAAGCTAGACCAGATTTTTATGAATAAGTATACATGATATAAACAGAATTTTTTTAGGAATAGGTTGTTGTAGGAGTAACTCTGCATTTTGCTAGGTATGGAAAGATGGATAGCACACTCTTATTCTGTTCTCCAGAGTTATTGTGTTTTGGCTTAGTACTGCCAAACAGCCCTATTCTGTTGGTCCTTCTCATCACAAGAGTGATTCACAAATCAGTCTGTTTAGACTTGTACATAAATCCATTGTTCAACCTTTCTAGGATTGGTGATATCCTACTCTCTTAATGAGTAGCAATATTTTGTATTCCAAAAATAGAGCAAGGGAATTCTACCCAGTATATTGTTTTTCCTGGAAGTTTACAGTCTAGGGGAATTTCCCCTATAGAGTAAGATAAATATTTTTATGGCTTTAATAAAAGAGTTTGGACAAAAGATGATCATAATGCCTATGCAAAACTTTACATATTTGGTATTGCATTTACAGAATGGGAAAAAAAGAAAGAAAAGAAGACCAAGTCAGCATTCGTCAAAGTAAGTTTGTTAAATATTTATGGTAGCAATAAAGTAAACAGGTCTAAAATACAAGTTACAGTAAGTCTAGACAAGTTGTTGGACCATTGTTACTGAGTTTTAATTGGGAACACTTTTTGTTTTAGTGTGGATGATGCAGGATCAGAAAAAGAAGACAGTGCACCAGTTCCTTCCAAAAAGAAATGTTTATATAATGACAGCATCGTAGGAAAGGTATATTCATGGATATATGATCTCTTGAGTCGTCTTTGTAGTTTATTACTGCTATGTTTTATTAACCAGGTGGACAACATGCAGGACTTTGTCAGGGACACTACACTGTTTCAGACATTGCACCTTTCCAGCACAGCAGTTTGTTGCATCCTTGTACATCACAGATGTTCCAATTAGACCAGTTTTCCCAACAGTATATTGTAGTGTCATAGATGTGATCAGTTGTATTTGTTTCGTATTTTTAAGGTGGTGGTGGTTGAACGAGGAACAAGAAGAAAATCTCACTGGTTTCCTGCACTGGTAAGACTAGGTTATTAAGATCCTCAGATTATTTAAACATGAATAAGTAAAGAACAATGGTACTCTGGTTTTTGATAGGTTTTCATCATATCACACATTTCCATGGAAATCAGATTTTGGTCTACATTGGCCCTAAAAGAAAAATAAAACTGGTCTTGCAAAAGAGGTTATGCTATCGGGGCAGCGAAAGACATTTCAGTGTTACTGCATTACTCCAGCACAGAGGCAGATTTAAGGACCATGAATCTCATATAGAGCAAGCACTAGTCTAAGTAAATTTTCGGGGTTTTTTATAGTTATGTATCAAATGCTCCTTTATTTTATGTCTCCCCAATTTAACCGACGTGGATCTCCCTTGCTTTGACTTAATTATATAATTGTTATTGTCATAGGGAGTCAGTCCAAGTCCAGAAAACATGGTTTACATCAAGTCTAAAGACCAATGTGTGGTTCGCTCTTTCAAGGATGGAAATTAGTAAGTCTGTCAATTTAACCCCTGATTCTCTAGATCGCAATCAAACACTCTTCATGTGCAACCTAGATGCAGACATAGGCTGCTTTTAGATATTTTACTTAGTTTCCTTAATTTTCCATTCTTAGTCATGTTGTAAATGTAAGAGATACAAAAGAATTTTCAAAGGATCAGGATCCTGTTAGCAGTGCTGTCAAATCAGATAACAGAGCAAGTAAACCAGGTAAGGGAAAACATTCAAAAGACAAGGTCAAGATGAATGGGTGCGTCATAGGTTGGACCGGTTCGTTGGACCTCCCACCACCAACATCTTACAGAACCAAGACTTACTTTATACATTCTCTTGTTGACCTCCTCAGCAATAGAGCGTGCTATTGCGTATATAGAAACTGGACGTATCCCTTCAATATGGGAAGGCAATAAATCTGAAGTAATTAGCCATGATGATGATGATGATAGTAGAAAGTCTGCATCGTCAAAGTCAACCAAGGTTGTATCATCTGATGATGAGACAGATGAAGATGCAGAAAGGGATGCCTTTACAGAAAAACTGCAGAACTTTATGGAAGAAAATGGTAAGCTTTGAGCCTTTCACTCAGGGTCTTAAATAATTGAGAAGAAGGTGCTGTCTTTGTAATAGCCCACTTTCGATATCCTGGTCGAGTGACTACGAACAAAGCCATTCAAAACGAGGCACAGGGGAAACAAAAGAATACATTAGGATTATCCCTTGGTTTCCCTTGGGCCTCGTTTTGAATTGCTTTGTTTATGATCACTCGACCAGGATATTGAAAGTGGCCTATTAGATCTGCAAATGGTTAGACCTTCACTTCTTCTCGGATAAGGATGTTAAACCCTAGGCCACGTCTCTCCACACTACCTAACCCTGCATTGAAGGGACATAAAAGAACCACTTAGGACATAATAAAACTCTGGTATTGTCACTAGCTGTAGTGTCTACACTTCATACTAACCACCTCGTTCATCTCATTGTAAAGAGCCTTTGAACATTTACATGAAAAAGTGCACTATATAAATCCAGTATTCATTATTATTATCATTATATTGTGGTCCTCTTCAGGTACACCCATTGTGCGTCACCCTATTCTTGGAAACCAAGATCTTGACTTACACAGACTGTATTCTCTGGTCAAGGAAGCAGGAGGCATGGAGGAGGTGCTTAAGACATGCATTTTTTCAATTATATTTCTGCTATTGCACAATTTGTAATATATACAATACGAGTGGCCGATCTGTATATGATATACAAACACGAGCCAAAGGCGAGTGCTTGTATATCGTATACAGATCGGACACGAATATTGTATATTACTTATGAAACGTCTAGGGTAACTTGCTCAGGTTTAAAAGAATTTTTTAGTAACAAATGGCAATCTGACCGGGAAAATCTGAGTTAAAGTTTATGCAAATGAACAGAGTTTCTGTATCTGATATACAGATACTCTTCACGGCAATGATTTCTATTGTGTTTACCTCATGAATTATTAATGAATTTGATAAGATCTCAAAGAGTTCCCCTCTTAAAACAATGCTCATTGTATTGGTCTCCAGGTTACTAGGCAACAACAGTGGAGGACAATATACTCCAAGATGGGGATTGCAATCATGCCACCCAGTGCATCGCACCATATTAAGATGGCATACAAAAAGTAAGACTGCAAAATAAAACATTGCTCTTCTTGTTTGATACAATGCCATTTGTTTCTGATAACAAGTTTTTTTTTACTCAGTTATCCTCATATCAACAATTATAATCCAAGCTATGTATTATTGCATGCTGTCATTGAACAAAAGCGGTAACGTGGTACATTTTCAGTGGATGGGTATCTGCAATATCTCCCATCCAAGGTGATATTTGTCCTGTTGCTGGGGTATAAAACAAATAAACCCCCTTCTTGGCTCTCTGAAAAATCAGCTGATAATGTCTTTAGATGGAAAATGGTCCTCAAAATATCACATTTGCCCTCAAAGCTTCTCTTCTTGTTCTTTTTTTTTCTTGGACATTATCAGCTGATATCCCAGCCGCCAGAAGAAGTTTATTTACTAAATACCAACAAGAGGCACAACTTCAGCAACACAAGCATTTTGAAATACCATGGACCTTCACTTGATTATGACAGTATTTTGCATAAATCAAGGCTTAAGTTGAAACTTATGTTTCACTTTTGGTCAAAAATGTGCATCTATGAAACTGGCATTTGATTCATGTTCAGTCTACAAAGGTTGATATTTTCCATGTTTTACTTCATAGATATCTTCAATCATTTGAAGTGCATGAAACAGGCGGAAGTACAGGAGGGTCTGGAAAAGACAGTGATGAAGAGAAATCAGATATCTCTACCTCAAAAAATGTAAGAACAAGGCATGAAAGAAATTCAAAAGCCTTGACGAGACAAGGAACGATAGAAAAGAATTCTGCAGATAAACGAGCTAAGAATACAAATGTAGAAAAAGTTGAAGAAAAGCCCAGTAAGCCAGCATCTAGTAAATCTAGAAGATCTTCAACCCCTAATAAACCAGTTACCAAACCAGCTGCACCAGTTAGTACCTCTAACAGAGCATCAAACAAACCACCTGTACCTAATAAGTTACCTCTGTCAAATATATCCACTACAAACACCAGTAAAGCCACCACCCCTACTGGGAAAACAGGAGCAAAATCATCATTAACCAAGCATGGTAAACCATCAACACCTGAAACAATCAAAGACGACGAAGAAAAGAAAGAAATCAAAGTGGACAATGAAAATGGAGAAGGAGTGAAAACTGAAGAGCCAGGAAATGGGCAAAAGAGTCTGAAGCGACAAGATAGTATTGAATCTGATATCGATGTTGACGAGGAGGTGACCTCTCCAGAGTCAGAGCTTGCTGTTGATGTTGTGAATAGCCCTGGGTGTATGTCGGATACAAGTGAATCCAAATCAGAGACACGATCAGAGGCTGGGACAGAAGAGGTTATTGACTGTGTTGTTGGGGATAAGATTCAAGTCAAGTATGGAAGGGGGAGGAATAGGAGGCTATATGAAGCAAAGGTATGATCTGGCTCTAGTAACTTCATTGTAATCCTATAAACTTTGTTCTGAGTTTGCTACATTATTGGCTTTTGAACCATTACTACCAATTTC
>WUCR03030641.1:0-20288 GCA_009858155.3 Phymanthus crucifer
TTCGAATGAGAGCAATCTAATGTGGGGAACGCAAAATGCAGTGGAACAATAGAAGCTTGCCTAGTTCTTATACGGACCATTACATAATAAAAATGAACTCACAAATGACGAACTCATCGCATTTACCAATATTGAAAATTGAAGGACGGCACGTCATCAGGCGCCTACATTACATCCACGTAAATCGCATCAAATTGGGCGCAATAATTCATTTCATATTTTTAAAGTTAGTTTTTATTCCGATACCCCGAAGAAAATACTATTTAAATAGAGTTAATTAAGATGGTCCATAGACTTAGGAAGAACAACAACAAAAAAAGCTAGTCTGGCCAAAAAAATTGCTGTGAATATCCATGACTTCATTTTTTAAATTCTTTCTTCCAATAGAACATGCTCTCAAAGCGGTGGATGACTACCTTGTGTCGCACGTTCAGTCGGTCCAAGAAATAACCCCAGCGTACGTCTGTGGTGTCCTAAAACAAGCCAAAACCCATGTACCAAACAATGGGAATCAGTTCACAGGCAGAGGACGAATGAACTGGACTTCAATCGACAGAAACGAGAGAATTGGGATTCTAGAATTTGTAATGAAGGACAGAGACCTAGGAGAGTTGGAAGGACTCCCTTTGCTCCCACTCGCGAACAAGACTTTCACAGAATTTTGTTCAAACTGCTTTGATTCGAACCCAGAGAAAGCAGTGTTTGTACCCTCAAGGTCCAACCCTCATACTCTCATACCAGGACCAGGAGACAGGTTTCTTGATTCAGACGTGAACGAATCGGTCCTGACGTTGCTAAAATCAGTGGCTTTGGATGCTGAGAAGCAGAACACTAGCGCAGTGGCTCCAACACAACTTGTATTTTTCGCGCCGTTTTTAGTACCCGGACTTCTGAAGGAAGCTCTGCCTGATGAATGGCGCGGTGACTCAGTTATTGTTCCCTGGGATCCAAGAGATGAGCAAGCAGGGGAAGGGTGGTTGAAAGGTCTTTGGTCGTGGCTGCGCACAGAGTTTTCGAATGATCTGAGTCCGTTTGAAGGCGTGCCTCTTGTTCCAATGACGTCTAAACGAATCGAAGCAAAACACCTTCTAAAGATCAAGAACAATCACTCAGTGATCCAAGGATCGTCTCATTTTGCGGCTCTACCAAGGAATGTTATTGCTGCTCTTCAGCGTGCAGGCTGTGTAGTGTTGTCTCATATTCCAATGTTTTGCGATCACTTGGATTTAAGAAGGCATTTGGAGCCACCCACTCCGTCTGGGGTGTTAAAGGTAAGAAAGGTCCCGCGCACTAAATTGAAATTGAGTTGGGTTTTCACTTTTCGACCGACTGAAATAAGATTCAGAAGTGCATCAGACGGGAAGGGCTAATGGTTTTCTTTTACTTGGCTTCTGCTTAGTTACTTAGGACGAGCGGTTTTTGCTTCAACTGCTGCTGATACTACTCAAAAACAACGACAACATAAATCGAACCAATCATAGCGCGTTCTCTATCCCTGCTTATTCAATCAGCTGAAATTCGTATTCACTATTCCATCACGGACACAGGATGTGTTTTTTTTTTCAATTAATTCTCGATCATTTTATTCTCTTAATTGAGAAACGATAGCTCAAACTACTCTTCTCTGCTCGTAATTCAATGTGAGAACAACTTACGAAATCTCATTCTTCAACAGGTGTTGTCATCCGTAATCGAGGAGGAAGGGGGCATACCTCTTTACGAGTTATCCTTGGAAGAGAAACGAGCGTTACGTGCATTTCTGTCGAGTCTAAGAAACCCTTCAGATGACGAGACTGTCACTCTGATGTCATTACCAATCTTCGAGACTGTGGATGGAAATGTGACATCTCTACAGCCCACAGGTACAATTGCTGGAAAGAAGCTTGACGTTGCTCCCCCGCGACTCAACCTACCTGGTAAGGGCCTTTTTAATAGTAAAATTAATCCATACAGGGACGAAGGAACCTGTAGCCATTCATCCACAGTTTCCGTACCACCTTTTTAGTTTCATACCATGTTAATCTCAACCCCATCATCGCCTTCCACTACCAAATTAATTGTCATGATCATATACTGCTCCTCCTCAGGTGACATACTGATACCAGAATCTGACCAGCTCATATCTGCTGCTGACGAAGATTCCTATCAGCTTCTTCGGCGGCTGCCAGTCCGAATCCTCAACACGTCGAATTTTTTGATTGAAAAGGTAAGTATGTGCTCTATGGAATTTTAATTTTCAACGAATGATGAGTGTTTCCTTCAACCATCTATCTTTCAGTCCGTCTTTCTCAACCTTCCCTTGATCCCTCTCTGCGCACGTCCGTCCCTCACTTAACCCTTCATTTCGTGCCTCCTGTCTTCTCGTCCTTTGTTCCTCCCTTCTTTCCCCTTCTCCCTCTCTTGCTTCCTCCCCCCTTTTTTGCTGCCTTCCTTCTTCTTGTCCACCTTTCTTACAGAGTTTTGTCATTGCAACAGGTTTTCCCCTTCATCGAAAAGCAAACATTCTACACTAGAAGTCAGGTAACAGCATTAATGACATGGGTGTTGAATAGACTTCCAGTACTTTCCAGTGAAAACCGATCCTTCCCAGAATACCTAAAGACGCTCAAGTTCGTCCCTGTTGCAAACAACAAGTTCAAAGCCCCTTGTGAGCTTTTTGATCCGGCGGATGAAATCCTAAAGCACCTTTTCGACGGGGAGACATCGGCATTTCCTTCTGAAGAATTCTCAACCTCACACACTCTAAGCCTTCTTCGAGTTTTCCTGGGACTTCGAAGAAGCCGTTCGCTCAATAGCCAGGATGCACTTACCATCGCAATGCAGATATCAGATATGCCTGAAGAAAAGGCCACAAAGAGAGCCGCTGCACTGATTAATTTTCTCAATGAGAATTTTTATTTGATGGATACTGAGGTAATTGTCGACAAAGAAAAGAATGTGAAATCAACCTTAGAAGAAGCACTCTGCCAGTTTCAGTGGCTGCCTGTGTCTAGAAATCCCCCTGGAAAGTACCCTTCGTCAATGTCTTGGTACCGGAGCTCCCAGTTCCTTTTCAGTCCTAGCGAAATGCGTGACATGGAAGCAGCATTCTTGGTCGGTTCTACGATGCCTATTGTCCATGTACCTGTGAACAAAAAGCTTAAAAAGGCCTTTGGATGGGAAAGTCCACCTCCCTTAAAGCTTGTCTTGGAGCAGTTGAAAACAGCCGCGAAGCAGTGGAAAAGTCAAGCTAAGAAGCCTCACGAGGTCGAAGCACTAAAGTTTCAAAACATGGTACGCGAAATCTACGGCCATCTTTCTTCCCAAAATGTTTTTCCAGAAGCTGTCACCGCTTTGAAAAGTCCCAATTTTGGACCTTGGGTTTGGTATGGTTCTGGATTCGCTCTTCCGAACTGCGTTGTCTTTCACAACACCTGTCCCTTCGATCTCAAGCCCTACGTCCTAAACATGCCCGAGGAGTTTAGAATTTACAGCGACTTGATGATCAACTGTGGAGTTAAGGAATCCTTTGGTGAAGAAGACATCTTAGATGCTTTGCCCATCATCTATGAAGCCCATTTGACTAGAAGGGACAAGATGGAAGTCAAACGAGATCTTTACCTTGTCACGGAGATTTTGCATTACGCCACGAACACTGGAAGGCCCTTAGCTGAGGATCTGAAGAAGAAAGTGTTTGTTCCCATACAGACAACTGGTGATGCCCTGTGCATGAAGCCTTTACGAGAGGTTAGCTACTGTGAAACAAGTATCCCAGACGATGAAGTTCTAAGTGTTTTGAATATCGCTCATGAAAGTATCCCAACCAAAACCTTGCAGCTCCTTGGAGTTCAACCTTTAAACAAAAGCTTAAACTTTCAGTTCGTTGAGACACTGGGATTCGAGCAAACGGGCCCGCATGAACCAGTCACCACAAGGCTCCAAAATATCTTGAAGGAATATCAAGACGGGATTTGTCTTTTCAAGGAATTGATTCAGAACGCAGACGACGCTGGAGCAACGGAAGTGAAGTTTTTAATTGACTGGCGACAAAATCAATGTGGAAGACTGCTGTCACCAGGAATGGCCGATGCGCAAGGTCCTGCCCTGTGGGAGTACAACAACGCCGTGTTCACAGATACCGACTTTGAAAACATCAACAAACTTGCAGGCGCTACTAAAATGGACTCTTTCAATAAGATAGGTCGCTTTGGCCTTGGGTTTTGTACGACGTACAACGTCACTGATATCCCCAGTTTTGTAAGCCGAGAATTTCTGGTGGTTTTTGATCCTCAGACGAGTCATCTTGGTCCACTCATCAAAGACAAGACTAGACCAGGAATTCGATTGAACCTGAAGAACAATCCCAAAGCATTGGCTGCATTTTCAGACCAGTTTTTGCCTTATCACAACGTTTTTGGATGCCAAATGAAAGAGTTAGAAGAAGGATTTTACTACGATGGTACGTTGTTCAGGTTTCCTCTGCGAACAAAAGAGCAAGCTGAGACTAGTGAAATATCTGACAAGCATTACGACCAAGAAGCATTTAAACAACTTGTTTGCGCATTTAGCGAAAATGCATCAAGCCTTCTGCTGTTTGTGACTAATGTGAAGCAAATCACATTCTATGAAATGGAAGCCTCCTCCGATGGATCTAAGATGAATCTTCTATTTGAACTGAAAAAGGGCGTTGAAACGGTCTCGAGAAATCAGTCCTCTCGTTCCAAAAGCGATTCCTATCTTACTTTGCAAGACGCAAAGCATGCCACGAGTATAGTTCAAAAATCCGACATTGTTTCCCTCGAGTCCAAAACGTATCCTTGCAAGTGGTTTCAGAACAGCACATTACAGACGAACCACCAGGTTTGGTTGGCTGCATTTTCAAGTGGCCGTAACTTGTCCATTGATCTTTCTGCTACTGAAGAAGGGAAGCTCAAAGGCCTTATTTCCCAAGCAGGAGTTGCTGCTCTTCTTTCCTCTTCCGTCGAAAAACCCAGTGTTCTGAAGCCCATGGCGATATCTGGAGAGGCTTTCTTCTCGTTACCACTTTCTCTAGAAACAGGACTGCCAGTCCACGTTAACGGTTGCTTCGCCGTCACCACAAATCGACGCGGACTCTGGGAAGATACATTGGCCGAACATGGAGCTGTAAAACCATTCGAGATTCTCTGGAATCAAACGCTTCTCGAAGACGCGGCTTCCATAGCTTACGTCCAGCTTCTGGAAGACTTAGTTAAACTCAACAAGGAAGGAAAAGTCGAAGATTTCCACTTTGAAGTGCTCTGGCCAGATCCAGCCCTTTCACCATCGAAGATATGGAAACGCTTTGTCAACAGCGTCTACCAAAGAATAAACGAGTCATCGTTTCCTCTGATGCGCAGCACGTCCAAGTGGGTCTCCATCGAAGAAGGGGTACACCTTGATGAAAAAGTACGAAAATTGCCCGAGTGTTACATCATCATGCATGACAGTGGATATCAAGTTGTTGACCTACCTCCGTTTGTACTTGGTGCTTACGCCCAAGCTGGTCTAAAGCAAGAGTTGGTCAAGCGCACAATCACCCTAGAAAGGTTCCTCAGAGATATCTTCTTTGGAAATATAAGTGCCTTCTCTATTGATTTAAGAGAGTCAGTCATATCTTATGTCTTGGATGAGTACCTCAAAGGTTCTACCAATTTGGCCATGTTTCTGATGGATAAGTGTTGTATACCAACATCTCCTGACGGGCAAGTCCTAGTTTCACCTGATTCACTGATTGATCCAAAAGGTGTAGCCGCAGAACTTTATTCTCCAAACGAGCATCGTTTTCCATACGGAGAACTGATTTCAACCGAAGAAAGACTCGTGGTTCTGAGAAAGTTGGGAATGGTGGAGGATGTTCTTTCTTGGCAAGCAATTTGCGAGCGAGCAAGTTCCATCGTCAAGTTGAAAAACGATAAACAGTTGGCTTTACAGCGAATTCAAAGCTTGATAAAGTACCTGAATTTGAATCTCTCAAGGCTTGATGTACCTAGTCAGTCTGAAAAGGAACTTCTACGAAGCATCAGCTTTCTCCCAGTACTGGACCAACCAACAGAATATTGCATTCCATGGAAAGGCAGCTACAAACCAAGTAAGCATGGAATTGCTCTATTGGCGCCAGTGAATTTGTTTTCCAACAATGTCATGTACCTTCTTGGATCAAGCAAATCTATCCTTGATGAGACATCCGAGACAGGATGTGGAAAGCTGACGCCTCAATGTCTCAAGCTGCTAGGGATATCTACGAAAAACGTCGAGACAAAAGACGTCCTTTTTCAGTTGTCTTCTGCTGTCCAGGCTACCAGGATGAAGAGAAAGAACATCAACTGGCACTGTATCCGGGAAATATGCTTTAGTGTTTACCGTTGTCTACAGGACAAGCTTCAAACACCAGAAAAGAAAGCTGTCCTAGAAATCCTTCAAGAAAAGCCTTGGATCTTTGTAGATTCAAAGTTTGTCGGCTGTAAACAAGTTGCGTTTGACTGGAACGGGCATGGCGATCCCTTCTTGTATCATCTGCCGCAAGAGCTTGCCATGGAGTTTAAAGATCTTTTTGAAGCCTGTGGCGTTCGAAAAACCTTTGGTGCAGATGATTACATCGAAGCACTCTTTTCCTTACAAGAACGAAAGCAAGGTCAATCGTTAACTCAGTCAGAATTTAAAACCACCAAAGCGTTCCTTGATGAAATTTCTCAGTTAGACCAAACTGCAATTGGAGCCTTCTACAAGCATTTGCCGATGCCTGATTCTGAGCAAGTTCTGAGGCCAGTCGCACAACTCGTAGTTAATGATGCTCCGTGGTTGCAACAGAACGAAGGTGCACAGTTCGTGCATCCAGATGTTTCTGTGAAACTTGCTCATTCCCTTGGAGCTCACAGTATCAGAGACGTAACTCTGGACAAGTACTCGCGCTGCATGGGAAAACCTTTTGGTCAAGTTGAGCACTTGACTTATATGCTGAAAAATATTCTGGTGTCGTACCCTTGTGACACTGGAATTTTGAAAGAAATCCTACACAATGCTGATAACGCTCAAGCAACAGAGGTTCATTTCGTGTACGACCCCAGACAACATGGAACAGAGCACGTCTTGAACGAGAACTGGAAGCAGTTACAAGGTCCTGCGCTGTGCGTCTATAACAACAGACCTTTCACAGACGAAGACATGGAAGCAATTCAGAGGATGGGACACGGTTGTAAAGCGAACGACCAAGACAAGACTGGTCAATATGGAGTTGGCTTTAACGCTGTTTACCACTTAACTGACTGCCCAAGCTTTATCTCGAACGGCAACACCCTTTGCATTCTCGATCCCCATGCAAAGTATGCGCCAGATGCCACCAGAGACTCCCCAGGAAGACTCCTTGAACCTCTAGACTTTCAGTTTAGAGGTGATTTTAGTGATGTGATGAGCGGATATTTGGAAGATTTCTTTGTCCTTGAAGGCTGCACCATGTTTCGCTTCCCTTTGAGAACCAAAGCCATGGCAGAAGGTTCAGAGATTTCGAGGTCAAGCTTCGACGATTTAGATATTGAACGCCTGCTGAACGCGTTCGAGGCGGAGGCAAAAGATTCCTTGCTGTTTCTCAACAGTGTGCGAAAGATTACGATATCCTTGGTGATTAATAATCGCCTCAGCACAAAATGTCAAGTTACAGCGTCTATTTCCGAAGAAAGTAGCAACAAACTCCAAGAGATGAGCTCTCAAGTAAGGCTTTGTAAAGCACTATCGACAAAGGACATTCCATGGTATGGAGTTACATATTTGATGAAGATCTTAGACTCTCAGAGGAATGCTGAAGAGTGGCTTATCCATCAGTGTCTTGGTGCGGAGCAGTACATCGAAGACGATGACATACCAGATGGAAAACGTCTCGGGTTAGTCCCCTATGGAGGGCTGGCAGCTTGTGTTCGAGTCAAAGATGCACATTCCAAAATCCAAGAAACTAGACAGCAGAAATCAAAGCACAGCAAAACCTACCACGTGTTCAGTTCCTTGCCTCTGCCAGCTGAAACGGGTCTTCCTGTACACGTCAACGGGAATTTTTTCTTGGACCATTCTCGTCGGAATCTTTGGCTGGATCAAGAAGGAATGGGAGCCTGGAGTGAGTGGAATGAATTCCTGAAAAATGAGATTCTGGCTCCAGCGTATGGCAGGCTTTTACTGAGCCTACGTGAACACATCAGTGGGATTCGTGAAGGAAGCCCATGGTTCTTTATCAGTAAAAGAGATGTCCATTTTGGCCTCAAATGGTATCAAAGTGTTTTGCCAGATCCTGACGTCGTCCATTCCGAATGGAAAGGATTCGCATTAGCTGTATTCAAAAACCTTGCCTCAAAACCAGTTTTACCGGTTCTCAAAGGCCAGGATGAGCTGACAAGTTCATCGTCGCTTCCTTCAGCTACGGATCAGCCAACCGCCGAGTTCTCTCTTGCAACAGTCCCTACCCCGTGTCTCTGGATGGCACCTACTTCATACCAAGAAGATGAGCAGGCATACTTCAGTGACTTAGACGAAACCATGGAGAAACTGTTACTTAACACAGGATTTCCTCTAGTGTTTTCATCTTCAAACACCTTCAAACATTTCAAGGATGCTGGTGTGTCGGTGAAAAATGTTTCTCCAGATGTGGTTATCAAGTTCCTACGAAGTCCAAAGTGTAAGATTGGAGCAATTCCTTGTTCTATTAAAGATTCCAAATTGAAAGAACGCTCAAATCTGGCGCTACTAATCCAGTACTGCATGAAATGGAAAAGATTTGTGACAGTTCTGCACGGTCTCCCTCTGTTGCTCACTGAAGACGAAGTACTTCGGCGTTTTGACATTGACCACCCAGTATTCTTTACGCCATTCCTAGACCTGGTACCGAAACAGAAGGAGCTCTTTCTCCATAGAGAGTTTGTGATGGCGCTTTCGGATTATTTCAAAGACCCCATAAAGCAAACTGGTATCTTTAAGCGTTTTGACACCATCAGTCTGGAGCCGTACCTGGTCCATCTTTTGCCATCTAGTTGGTTTGGTATCGACAAGCCAATCCAATGGAATCCATCAACCGAATCTAAGCCTACACGAGAATGGCTGACTCTCTTATGGAAGTTGATCCACCAAACCTTCCGAGTCAGGAAAGTCAGCTACCACAAGAAAGATGAATGTGCCAAGATATTACGACCACTTGAAGACTGGCCTATCCTTCCGACAAGTGCAGAAACGTTAGTATCGATAACATTTGGCAAGACCGTCCTAGACCTGACCTCTCATGGTTCCGACAATGACAAGTTGGTCACAATACTCAGAAAGCTAGGATGTGCAGAGCTCGACTTCTCAGTACTTCCTGGGTTAGAGACACTAGATCTCCCGCAGCTTGTGAGCACCTACCTCGCAAAACCTAGCTCCAAACTAGATCTTGTATCTGTGCTGGAGCACTTGATGAAAGAAAAGGATGTTTCTGAAACACTTGAAGACAAAGAAATCCTTTCGCTATTCAGCTTCCTTCAAGAGGACGTGACAACAGTATACAGCCACAAGAATACTCTGAAAGCATTGCCGTTTTTCAAGACTCTGAACGGCAAAAATGTTAGCCTTGCGAACTGTGTGTCAGCGTACATCCTCGAACTTCCTAAGTGTGTACCGTTAGAAGACATTGAGGCAAGAGTCGAAATGGAAGGGTGTGTCTTGTTGGAAGAAATACCAGAACTCGACACCTTCTACAAAGCACTGGACATTTACCGAATATCAAAGTGTGAAGTGTTTGTCAAGTACATCCTCCCCAATTTAGACGCCATGACAGCTGGAGGGCGCGAATCAGTACTGACGTACATCAGAGAGACATTACTGGCCTCACTGACAGACCCAAATGAAAGAAGCCTTATCATTGATACGTTAATAGACATCAACATTCTTCCTGACAAATCTGGTGAACTGGCTCCTGCGCGTCATTTCTACGACCCAGAGAATGCTGTTTTTAAATCAATGCTGCCAGTTGAAAGTTTCCCACAAGGAGAATTTCTCAATGAAAAGTGGCTTCCACTCTTGAGAGAAATCGGCTTGAAGCAGTCGGTCACACAGCAAGACTTCATAGAGTTTGCAGAGTCCATAGCTAGCGAGGCTGAATTGACGCCAAATGACCCCGTCTTGATGGAAAAATCAAGAGCTTTAGTAACTTACCTTCTTGAAGAAGAGAGCCTCCACGAAGCCAGTTTCCTAACCGTTATTTCGCAAATTAAATTCGTCGCAGCTGAGCCAGCAAAGGAAAACTTGAGAAGTCTTTACGTGCAGTTTGAAAGCAAGAACAAGGATGATACTTCACTTTACACAGCGTTTCATGGTGCAGTGTCCCATGAATGTCAAGCATTTGTATGGAGCAGTGTTCCATTGTTGCCACCGTGGGCTTTACCCAAAGGTGGAGAAAATCAGCGGACGTTGGTAGAAAACTTGGGAATCGAGATTGCACCTCCTGTGGACAAAGTTATCAAACACTTGGAGAATCTGTCACTGAAATACGCAGGGAACGTCAATAAGGACACTCCTAAAGACCAACGTGAGCTTCTTCATGACGTGATTTTCAACATTTTGGGATTTTTCAAGACAGAAACGGCGTGCCCACCGGGAAAGCCTTCAGACAAGTGCACGAGACCATGCCAAATGTTGGGGAATATCTTGAGGAAGACGCCTTGTATTCCCGTAGAAGAAGGACGGGTGTTTGTTCAAGGAAACCAACTCGCCTTCGAAACCAGTGAAGAACTTCCACCATTTCTTTACAAAGTTCCTCGAGAGTATGGACATCTGGAACACGTTCTGAAGCGACTGGGAGCTGAAGAAAAGACGTCTCCGGTTCAATATGCCAACGTGTTGGCAAGACTGAAAGAGGTTTGTGAGGACAAACTTATGGAACCAAACGAAAAGAGGGTTGCAAGATTGGCGTCGCAAGGCTTCTTTAGCACGGTTTCCGTTTTGCTCAAAGAAGAAAAGGAATCCTCAGTCACTGCTTTACTCTCAAGGATCGATCGACTTTATCTGCCAAGCAAGGAAGGTTTCCTGAAACCCTCTTACGAGCTAATTGTTTATGAGAACCCAAGCTTTGAACGTCGAGCAAGTGAATTTGCCGCATCGTTCGTTGATATTGCTCGTGAAGGAGAACTTACAGCCGACCGACTTGCCCACCTTTTTGACATCTTACCTCCTCGTCTCAGGGCAAGGAACATACAAAGTATCATTCACGAGGAGCTTCATCCTTGTTCTAGAGACAAGCACTGTATTGCTGATACTGAAAACGATCAGTGTCCCTTCACTGCCCGCTACAGAGACATTCTTCTGTCGCCTAAATTCATCAACGGGGTCATCAGAGTCATCAAGCATCAACGACAAACAGCCAACGTCCCTCAGGAGGTGAGAGACCAGGTTCATGTGCTTTCCATGTTGAAGATCTCGTGCATGGGATCTGTTGATACGCACCTGGTTCATCTAGAGACAAAAAATTCCATCAAGAACAGCAAAGAATCTCAAGACTGTTTCTTGGAGGAGAAGGAGGACAAGGCGTGGGAACTGTACATCAAACATGGGACTGACGAAAACCCTCTTCACATCCAGCTTTGCTTCTTGGTAAACAGGCTGATTGGAAACCACATTGAGAAAGAGATTTACCTCCAAGCCATGCTAGCCTGCAGGGTGCCTGAAGATATCCTTCCATCTTTGGATCGCTGCGGTGTTGCTCAGGATCTCTTATCAAGTGAGCTCCGAGCTACTGATCCATCTTTGGGTTCAGAAATCCCAGTGATGTACCACTACTTGCTAAGACAGGACCTTGGTTACTTCTTCCGCCAAGGTGAAATCGTTGGGTACGAAAGGGAAAGAACCCAGGATGAAGATGGAGAAGACAAAGACCCTATGTACGTCTACGCTAAGGTTGTCAAGAAGGTTACCTCCAGTACCAGCACAGACACTGCCGAGCCCAACAAGATCGATTTACAGGCACGCTATCGTATTGATGTTGGCGAGCCGAAGCTGGTTGAAGTAAGCGTTTTGGATCTGTACAAGTTTGATCGCTCAGCGCCCGACTTCCCCACCATTGCGCCAGAGCTTTCAGATCTGACAGATATCATGCCGTTTACTGGTGACCCTGATTCTGTTGATAACAGGGCTGCGACGAGAAATACTCGTTTGCAAAATGCCATGAAAGAAATTAAAGAAGTCCTTTGGGAGGGTTGGAAACTGGACGAAAAGGCCCGGAAGAAAGTAACCAAACGTTTGTTCCTCCGATGGCATCCTGATAAAAACCCAGGATGTGATATTGCGAATGAAGTGATGAAGTTTCTACTCGGAGAGATAGAAACATTGGAAAGACTGTTTCCAACGAACTGGCGGGCAAACGCTCGAGAAGAGAAAGAAAAGGCGCCAGAACCAGCGTCAAATTTCAGCGATCTTTTCGAAAAATGGAATGAACGGGCTCATCAGGAGTGGGAGACTTACAATACTTTCAAGAGACAAAAACCTGGTTTTTCCCAAGCAGGTACAGCCCAGCAACAGAAGAAGGAGGCAAGACGGTGGATGAAACAAGCCAAAGAAGATCTAGAAGCTGCTAAATGCCTCCGTGATCAAGAGACACCGTTCTATAGTATTGTTTGCTTTCTTTGTCAACAATCTACTGAAAAAGCATTCAAAGGAGCTTTGTACTCAGCCTGTGGGATAGCAGAAAACCAACTGGAAACCCACGACGTCCTTAACCTTGCCTATGAGATCACAGAAATTGATGGCTCACCATCTGACATAGCACAACTGGCTTCAAAGCTAAAGAACTATTATGAAAAGACTCGTTATCCTCATTATCATCATGGTGATGTCATCCCATCAGATGCATTTACATGTGAGAATGCAGAAGAGGCATTAGAAGTTGCAGCTGCAATCCTTGAGAAGATTGAAGAATTCATCAATGCCAATATTGGAGAAGAGTAGAAGTAATTTATTTCAAGTCATAGCATCATCAGTTAACTAAAGTTTAGTTAATGTGAACAGGAAATGAGGCAAGCTTACTTTAGTTACACACCTAAGCATAAGCATTTTAAATTTTTTCAATCCACTGAAAAAAAGTACAAATTATTTGGAGAATTTTAAAAAATTGAATAATAAAGAATGGAGTTTTGGAATTAATGAATTTCAAAAGTACAACATTTCAACAAAATATATTTTAATATTGAAATATAAAAGCTGCAATGAGCATTTTACATCTTCTGAGACATTTTCATTCTTTAAGTATATTGAATTAAAAAAAATTAAAGTTACAGATGAAATCCAGCAAAGCAGAATCCCTCGCTCTAACTCCACTCTACATAGCATGTGCAAGGACCACAGAGTACCCAAAAATACTGACCGGACATTCTTTAAAGCCGACCGTACCCAGTAACAGATGAAGTTAGGAACGAAAGAGTCAGGGAGGGAACCACAAGGGTCGGGCATGTGACTCCTTCGTTCCTGACTGATGCCGTGATAGAATTCCAATCAAAATACTGAGGTTGTGTTGATGACGGGAAGGAATATGAGGTACAGAAGGGGTTGGCAGTGCAAGATAGGATCATTGTAAAACGAATACTAGCTACAAAAGGTGCTACAGCAGCACCCTCCCCCTGTCTCCCATCCAGTTTTATGGCAGCTAATCTGAGTTTCTGAAAATGCTATAAATAAGTAATAGTATAAGATTATTTACAAAATTTATCAGACTTCATTTTTTCTCTCCTGTCGAGCATTTCTTCATGTAAGCGACCATCAAGTTTTGCCTTGGCCAAGTGCCCTTTATCCTCTTTGCTTATCTTGATCTTCTTGTCTTGAAAACTTTGGAATTTTTTCACATAACTGAGCTCACAGTTGACAACATTACCATCATCATCATCATTGGGGTTGTCAGATTTTGGTTTGCTAAAGAAAATGAATTTGCACTGTTAGGGACCATCCATGAATTATCCCAGGGAGGGGGCTGGCAAGAAAGAGGGGGGGGCATCAAAAGTTCATGACAGAATCACAATAATTACATGCATAAAAAGAGGGAATGACTGCCTTTAGGGGGGGAGGGGTCATGATGTTTAGGGTTAGGGCTGTGTGAATCTTGCCAGCCCCCTCCCTGGAATAAATAATGCATGGTCCCTTAGTGATTTTATGTCATTGTGCACTTTAGTTCCAGTAAATATTCATATCTTCTAGTGGGGAACTAGACTTTCCCAGGAGGAAGAAGGGTTGGGGCAACCCTGGAGGATAGCCAGCATAGATTCTTTGTCTCTCTTCTGTGTACACTCCTGGGGTGTATAATGTACTGCAATACAAACCTTTTAGCTTTATCCGTGCGAATATGAAATATCTCTTTCTCTCCTGCTTTTTTCTTGGTAGCTGCTAGTCCCCCATTGTCAGTGACAGACAGGAAACAGCCATTGTAGGCTTGTAGAGCAACCTTGTCTTCCTCAAATACCAGCTCAAACTGTTCCTGCACACCAATCGCATCTGATCTTCCAGATATATCTCCCATCATGTTCACTGACATGAATTTACCTAGCAATAGAAGCACTGTTAGTAAGAAATTAACTAATGGTTCTGGTGAGTAGTTTAGATTTTGAATACTCTGCATTTACTTGGAGGAAAGGAGGTCTGTAAAGTGCTTCCGGGGGGGTTCGAGGGGTAGGTTGTCGTACTGGGGTTCCTGTGTTTGATAGCCAAAGAGTAATAAATATCTTTATTTGATCCCTACCGTATCCTGACTTTATAGCAATCTTATTCGACAAAGGAACAGCTGTAAACGTTTCCACAGGCGCAGGACAATTAACTCCGTCATCTCTCGGGTCACCAACAGTGAAAGACCCAGTGTCAGTGGCTTCGACGTAGGACCCAAGGTGCGTTTGAAGAGCGATGTTCCCAGTAACTTCAAAAGGATTTTCAAGTTTTCTCCATCCTCCATGCCGCAGTGCATCCGCATCTGTCGGTGTATCGTCCTCTCTTTTACGTTTAGTCTTCTTGTGTTTCTTTTTCTTCGAGGGTTCGTCTAATCCTTTGAGTTTTAGTCGACCCGACTTCACTTCCTTGTAATCCGCCATCTTGGATTATTGGAGCCCGTGCAATAGTTGGACCGCGTTATATAAAACAATGGTACAGCGAACAGCAAAAGCACAGGGGAGGGGAGGTGTGGGGGCTCTCTTTTATTTTGGGAAAATACGCTTTTATAAGGTTGGATATTGGCTAGGGATTGTGTTAAGACAAAAGAATAGTAGGAATAAAAATGCAAAAATTGCAAACGTGATTGCAAAAAGTTCTGAAGGTATTTTTATACCAATGATAAGAGTACTTTGCTTGGGCCCCCTGTGGTACTGTATTGTCCATTTATCACACGTTTGCCTTCGCTGTCTTCAAAGACGAGTTAGCTTGTTGCTGCTTGGTGCACGCTCAAAATGAAGATGTCAAACGTCTTTCGAAACATTACAGTCGAACCAGTTCTCTTCCTATACATGTTCTGTATATTCATGAGCTTTCCTGTGCTTCAGCAACTGGCCTATCGTAAAATATGCCAGGAAGAATTCAACGAGACAACGTGCCAGAACCTCACCAAGACCCAAGGTGATGGCGTCCAGGCAGACACGTCTAACTGGATGGTTTATCAATCTGTTAGTCTCGGAGTTCCCTCTATCGCTGCTTCCTTAGTTTACGGTTCATGGTCAGACTCGGTAGGAAGAAAATTCATCATGCTATTGCCTCCAATTGGGAATGTGTTGATGAACATAAACTATCTTTTCAACGTGTACTTTTTTCAAGTAAATGTCAACTACCTTCTGATTGGAATTGTCATTGCCGGTTTTTTTGGCGGCTATGCGACGGTCTTGTCGGCTGTATTTTCATATATTGCTGACATAACTGACAAAAATAGTCGTACTTTAAGAATAGGTATTTTAGAATCCATGGTATTTTTGGGAGCAAGTGGAGGAGAGATGGTTGCTGGTGTTCTGCTTGACCATTCAGGCTTCATGGCTGCGTTTGGGCTAGCTCTTGCACTCAATATCTGTATTATTTTGTATGTGAGCTTTTGGCTACCTGAGTCGTATTTCCCTGCAGACCAAGAACATGCAAATCCATTAATCCAACTTTACAGTCACTGTAAGAATGTTTGGACTGTACTGTTCAGGGCGAGAGATGCAGATCAGAGATTTTATCTTTTGGCTGTACTCTTTGGAGCACTGCCTATAGTTCTCATAAGTAAGTTTGTACCAATTTTCAATGTTATGCACACTTAGCAGTTTGTAAAGGGACGGCAGTAAGGGAAATTGTACCCCCAAAAATTTACTTTTCTTAAACATACCCTCCTCTAAAAATTAAAAATCAAAAGGTTCCCCCCAAGTCATCAATGTTTGGAAAATGTACTGTTCCCCCTCTTTTGAAATTTTTCCAAAATGTACCCCCCCCCATAAAAACACTGCCCCCTGTGACGTAATAAACTATTGGTCCCTAGTGTCAGCTCTTCCTTGGCTATGGTATTTATACATGCAAATATAATGTAAAATCTAGTTAACAACACCTTAGAGTTCATGTTGAAAAATAGATAAAGATCTTTGTTCTCTTCTTTTTCAGATTTTGGTGGTTTCAATGATACATCTTTGCTCTATATCATCAACAAACCTTTGTCATTTTCGTCATCATACATTGGATACTTCTTATCTGAGGTGTATTTTGTGAAAGGTCTTGGGGTGGTTATTGCGATGCCAATTTTGACGAGATACTTCAAGGTATCAGACTATCTCATAGCAGTGCTTGGGATGACAATTACCTTGGCTGTATTTGTATTTTATGGATTTGCAAAACACAAGTGGATGATGTTCTTGGGTAAGTTGTGTATTGTATTGTTTTACATGTACAGTCACCGCTGTCAATAGGAAGTAGGTATATAGGCAGTAGTGCAGCCACGAGAATACTGCCTACTGGGTACTGCACTGTACTGCCTGGCCCTTTCACCAAGGTTGGTTTGATATCAAACAGAGTTATTTGCTCAATGGTTCTCTTTTTTTTCTACAATATGTAAAGTAATTTTTCTCCAGATCTCTCTGGTTTCCCCATTTGTAGTTTTCTTCCTACCTGAAAAAAAAATTCTGGCTCTGTTGCTCAACTGTTCCCTGCTGTGATGAAACAGCTAAAAAGCTTGATGGTTTTACAGCATAGATTGAATTTTAAAAGAGAATTGAGAACTTGACATTTTACTTGGGAATAAAATTTTACCTGACTTCATTTTCTGTCTCGTGCAGGAAATGCTCATCAACTGAATTGCAATGTTTTTAACATCAAAAAAAAAATGATTTCTTAACTGAAACTTTCTGCAGGAGCTGCATTTGCCTTTGGAGATGGTTGGCCAGTGCCATGCATGAGGTCTATTATGTCCAAATCTGTACGAACAGATGAACAAGGTCTGTACTTTTATTTAAAAAGAAAGAAAGAATATAAAGAAATGTGATCTTGAAGTTTGATTTACTGCAATGATCTTAGTAATGTATACAATATGAGTGGCCGATCTGTATATGATATACAAACACTAGCCGAAGGCGAGTGCTTGTATATCGTATACAGATCAGATACGAATATTGTATATTACATGAAACGTCTAGGGTAACTTGCTCAGGTTTAAAAGAATTTTCTAGTAAAAAAAGGCAATCTGACCAGGAAAATCAGAGTTAAAGTTTATGCAAATGAACAGAGTTTCTGTATCTGATATACAGATACTCTTCATGGTGATGATTTCTATTGTGTTTACCTCATGAATTATTAATGAGTTTTATAATCAACTTTACTGTTCTAGGTACCATGTTTGCTGCTGTTGCCTCATTAGAGGTGCTGTCTACCTTACTGGCATCCTTAATATTTAATAGCATTTACAGCAAAACAGTCTCCTGGTTGCCTGGATTCACTTTCTTCCTTCTTTCTGGGATCCTAATCATTCCAATTGGAATACTCTTGTAAGTATACATTCAAGATGATGTATCATCATCGCTGCTATATGCCCATATTCATACAAAAGTATTACAGCCTTCATACATGTTGCTGTAGCCGTCATAGTTCCACCACCACCATTAAAAATGCCAACACCATGGGCAGCAGCATTAATCTAACATCAGCACTAGCACGGCTATCTATAACACCAGCTTAATCATAATCTAGTAATGTTTTCTTTTGGCTCAGAATACTTTATTTCAAGAAAAGAAAAGAAAACCAATACCATGTCATGGACAATCCTGAAGACAGCAACCCCAACCTTCCAGTCAATACTTAGCTGAGACAACAGCAATATACAGTACTGTACACAGTGTAAAGGAAGGAAGCAAATGCATGCAAGTACAGTATACTTAGTATAAAATGCAGTTATTAGTAAATGTATGCACCTACTAGGACCCTTTCACAATCAGGGAATTCTGGTAGTAGAGGTTCACGGTGCAATAATTTTGAGACTGTCAATCTCTAATCTCAAAAATTTTGGAAGTGATCCTGTTGGTATAATTTCTTCTTTGATTTTACCAGTTTGACATTACAACCTTCATAATTTTTTTTCAAGAGTATTAATGATTTCTTCATGGTAATCAGGGGTGGTATTGTGATTGTGGTCTCTTGTCTTGCGTACCTCTGGGACAGTATTAGATTTGATTTCCTTGGTAGCATTCTGTTAGGTGTGTCTTATGTCTCCTTTAATTCAGGAATGTTACTCTGGGTTCTCTGGCTTTCCCCCATCTACAAATCAAAGCATTAATATCCAATTTATCCTGCTACTAAGCCATGCCCAGATTTTAATGAGCCCAGAAGTTGATTTGGAGTTCCAATCGTAAGGTGGGTCTACTGAACTTTGATCAGTCCTGAGCACATTTTGGCAGTACAGTAACCAATAAATAAATTCTAATACAATGAAAGGTACAGTAAGGCAAGTAAATGCAGTGAAGATCAAGAATATGATTGTCAGTTGAGTTGAGCTATATTCTGCCTAAAATATTATACAAAATTTTATTTGGATTATATACAAGGTTCAGTGAATATACACAAGCTATGAGCGAAGAAAAGAATAAATTAATATTGAGAAAATTTCTTCCTGTACAAACTGTTTGCTGATGAATACAGAACACATACCGGTACAATAATTTTTTGATGAAAATGTATGAAACACTGATTGTTTTCTTCAATAATTGCTTCCATGGATTTCTCTAGAAAATGGGAAGTAACTTGATCATCATTATAATGTCTCACACCCCTTCTCCTAAGTTTAGCAATCATGACGAACTTATTTTTCAGAGATGTAAGAAAAATTAAAATCAACTGTTGAGGAACAGGAATCAACAATCTAATCCATAAGGAAAGTGGAATTGCTCAGTCTGCCTAATTGTATTATACTATAGGTAGTCTGCTCTTATTCTCCCAAGGAAAATTTAGAGAGCCATTCATTTTATAGCTGGGGTGGTTTATGAAACCTGCACATTCCTCTTATTAGCCAAGAAAGAATATATTTAAAAAACGTCTATTAAGATGGCGTGCTGCCAGTGCTCAGTAAAGGTTTTTCTCTCACCAATTTAATTCATTGTATTTTTCTCTAGTTTTTAACTTATAGTACTATTATTTAATTCATTTTTTAAAACGGCTTCCATGTAAAGAAGTTTTATACTTCTGGAACTATCGTTTTTAAATAAAGGTGTATCTATCTATCTAAAGAACTGCAACTGCACAGTACTTGTCATGGTAAAAAAGAAAACAATAGGTTTATTAGACTAATATCTATTACTTATTGGTTTAGTCACCTCAGTCTACCCTTAGCTAGCAGTAGCATTATCATCATGCCTTTGAAACATCATCAGTGTTGTCCAACAGTTCACTGAAATCATCATTCTCTTTATTAACCTGCAAACAGCTCGGCATGTTGACGCAAGGGAAAAGCCAAGGAAGGAAGAAATTGTCAAACTGAGATGTCCCTTTATCTGTTCTGTTTGCCAAGTGTTGTTCTACCTCGGATAAAACTTGGGATAACAATGCTTCAGGGAATTCATCTACATGTAGTGACATTGGTGTGGTTTCCCCAAGATCTGCTTCAATGTTGAACACCAGAGGAGGATCATGATAAAGTGTTATTCCATCTGAATTTAAAGAAGGTATGGAAATAACTGTTGAGTTACTTCCAACAGTTTATATCTAAACTATTACAGTCAAGCATAGTTACTAGAGGGAGATGGTTAGGAAACCTATTGTTATATCTCTTTGTTCACTTTTTTCAAGCGTGACCGTGCACAATCTTTTGTTTCGCCATTGTTTTA
>WUCR03030642.1:0-10390 GCA_009858155.3 Phymanthus crucifer
CTGCCGTCTGTACCCTGCAGTAGCAAGTGGCTGTCGTAGCCGCGAAGGTTGTGAAAGAACACGGGTATGTCCATCTCGGGGTTAATTCTAAAGTTGATGTTACACCGCCAGTGTGCTGCTCCTCGGTACTTGCCTGTTATATGGCAGTGGTCCCTTACCTTGTCCATGTAAAAGTCTTCCACAAATGGTTGTTTACAGTGTATGCAGTGGGTTGAAGGTTTGCCGGGCTTATCTCCCTTCTTTTCATACTTTCCGCATGTAAGGTGTGCCTCGCCCAGGTAGTTACGATCTTTATCCCACGCCTTCATGGCTTGGCGCCCATACTGTAGTAGCGTTTGCTGACAAATGTGGCACTTTTTAGCCTTCTCGAAGTGCATTTTGTCTTCCTTGGTAAAGCTCATTTTCTTTGGATGTCTTAACTCCTCCCTTATCCATTCCTCCTCCTTGGCTAGTTCCCTTAATAACCTTTTAGCGGCATTTTTACCTCGGTATAAAACAGGGTCTTCGGCTTTTCCATCACACCTCACTACCACGTAACCAAAGCTGCAAATCTCGTGTAAGCCTTTTTTCTCTGTACTTCCGTTGGTCTTGCTTTCCTTGGTTATCAGGGCTTCAAAGTCCGCGTAAATGACATAAGGCACCTGCAGTTGCTTTTGGTGATCTGAGTAAGAAAGGTTTGTATTCTTTGCGCAACTTCCTCAACCCCTAGGCAAATCCAATCGTGTTCTTTTAATGCTTTCGTGGAATTAAAGTGCAGTAGGCAGCTATCGCAAAAGTACTTTCTGTGCCTGTCCTTCGTGCATGTGTGAAATAGTCTGCTGGGGTGTTTAACCCAGGATTAATGCCCTCCGTCGTAAAACAGGTGTATCCTTTCCTCCTTGCTCTTGCTAACCCTAAGTGGGACTATGGTTTGCTCCCTCTCACCATAAACATTAATGGCTAGGTTGTTGTTTTCCTCAAAGTTTGTTATGTCTCTAAGACGAACTGGAAACTCAATCCCATCCCAGTCTAGGTCATCTGTAGGATACTTGGTGTACCTATTTGGGTCCTGCTCAACTGGGTATAAGGCAGACCTTATCGCCCACATAAAGCACTTGTCGTCCGTATTCTTCACGTTGACTATGGCCTTCTTTCGCTCTATCCAGGCTGGTAGTGGCACATAGCTCCCGCCTTTCATAAGCAAGTACCTTGCGGTGCTTATGTCAATACTCTCCACCTCCTCCACGGACCACCCAGATCCTTGCCTGGTGTAATTCGCAAGTGAGTCCATGATGGCCTCAAGTGCCTTTCCCAATGCGCTGCTTAGATTAGTTGATTCCAAAACAACCAGTGACTTGGACCTAAGCATTGCTGTTGCATGGTCGTCATCTCTTTCCAATTGCACCTGTACCATTATGCTGGCCTTGATAGCACCTAACTCCTCTAGGCTATTTCGTAATATTTCCCTCATCCTCTTTTGCGACTTTGCCCAAAAGCCCCTTAAGTCAACGGCCCCCTCGCCAGGAATGGAAACAGTTTTGAAGTTGCTTTGCGCCTCCATTGTATATAATAGGAAATATTTTATACACCAAATGAAAACCTTTGTACCCCTAATATAGGAAAAACTTATTAATAGGGGTTCAGGTGAAATCCTAGTTGCACCGACAGAATCTTGGGTTGCGTAGGCTCCGGCCCACGGAATCCTGGGGAAATTGTTCTGGCGCGGTAAATCCCCGCTAAATAAAAACTCTAAATTACGTTGGTTCCTGTATACCTATACTACTGCCGGCATTTCGGTGGGTCCCGCCTCGCAAGCGCGCCGTTCTGTCTCTATTGGACTCCCATGTTTTATTCCAAAGACGATTCTTATTCTTAGAATCCCTCTATATTTTCATCCTCACTGTAGGGACCTCCTGCTAAACGGATGAAAATCGACTTTGTCCAATGCGTGCAACAGCCGACCGAAATTTCTGAAGTTCGTTGGTGTAATTGGCGAGGCGAACGTACCGATAATGTCGGCCCATGCCCCAACCCAGTGGCTGTTTCCAAAGGGGAAGTTCTTGCCAGCCCGCGTGACGTTGTATTTAGGGACCCAGACCATTTTCTCCCAGGAGAACTCCACCGTCAAGGTGACC
Source organism: Phymanthus crucifer (assembly GCA_009858155.3). Taxonomy (NCBI): domain Eukaryota; kingdom Metazoa; phylum Cnidaria; class Anthozoa; order Actiniaria; family Phymanthidae; genus Phymanthus; species Phymanthus crucifer. The sequence goes on from WUCR03030642.1 coordinate 2,115, forward strand.
GTTGGAAATCCATTCCTAATGTCGATCCCGATATCTTGTCCTTTGTCGTCAACGGGGTCGACGCTTGGAGTTTTATGACACATTTCCGAGGAAGATTCGAGGGGAAAAAATATGATAGCCCCTCTCCCCCTCGCAAGGTTTTTAATAACAATCCATCGTGTGTGGGTTTTGAAAGCTTCATCACTAATACTATTCTGGACAGGGTTGCTAACCGTTCACTACGATTTTGGGGCCTAGTAGGCGTCGCAGATCCTCCTCATTTGGTCATGCCCATCACTGTTGAGCCAACAAAGCCCAGAATGTGTCACGACGAGAGATTCTTAAATCTCTGGATACGAGACCTCCCCTTTTCCTTGGATTACCTGTCCGACTTGCCTAGGTACGTAGGCCCCAACCATTTCCAAACGGTTTGTGACGACAAAAGCAGCTACGATCATGTGTCTTTAACGCAAAATAGCGAAACGCTTTTCGGCTTATCCTGGATGGGGTGTTACTTCGTCTACCTCACTCTCCCCTTTGGATGGAAAGCAAGTGCTTTTATCTATCAATCTGTCGGGTTGATTGCTACAAGCTACATTCGCTCACTCGGCGTCCCTTGCAGTCAGTACATTGATGACCGCCACGTCGGGCAACTTATCACGCCCCAAACATGTTCCTGGACCAATTTCCAGAAAGCCGAAGCCGCCTGTTTCCTTGTTGCTCATACGCTCACATCTTTGGGTTACACGCTAGCTTTGTCAAAGTCTTCGCTGAACCCCAATCAAGTAGTTAGGTATTTGGGATACCTGTGCGACTCCAAGCGGTGTGCTTTCATTTTACTCGAAGATAAAAAAGAGAAATTCCGCTTATTGAGGGAGAACATTCTGTCGTGTCAGCAAATCAACCTTAAGTCCTTGCAAAGATTTGCAGGAAAAACCACATCTTTTTCTATTGCTGTGCCGGCGGCCAGATTGTACACCAGAGCGTGTTACCGTGCAATAAGTACCAGCTCCTACGCTCCCACTCGACCCATTCAAGTCAAGGGAGAGCTTCGTGATGAAATTGTGTACTGGCGGTTTCTAGATTCTTGGAAAGGTCATCTTCCTTGGATTGACGAGCGTCATCATGTGATCACCCTTTTTCGGATGCCTCTAATTCCGGTTGGGGTTCTGTACTACCGTTAGATCCTGGGAAACCTGTGCATCTCTGCGACTACTGGAGCGACGAAGATCGAGACAAGCCCATTGTTGTCCGGGAAGCCCTAGCACTCCGCAACGCTTTGTCGGCGCTAGGTAGTTCACTTGAAAATAGTAGGATTGATGGCCACGTGGATAGCCTCCCTCTTGTCCACGCGTGGAAGAACCTAGGATGTAAGAGTAAAGAGCTTTGTAATCCTATAAAATCCATCTACGAGGTTTGCCTACGATTCAATTTCGCTTTGACGCTCGTTTATGTACCTTCTTCGGAGAATACGGCGGATCCCCCTTCAAGGACCCTATCGGCCAACGATTGCAGTTTGGCTCCCCCTGCTTGGAAGCGAATAGAAAGAGAGTGGGGACCACACACCCTGGATCTTATGGCCCTAGACTCTAACGCCCAGTGTGGCCAAAATGGCTCACCTCTTCCCCACTACACCCCTTGGCCTACGGAGAAATCATCCGGAATAAACATCTTCGCCCAAGACATCTCTGAGGGACATAATCCTTACGTTTTTCCCCCACTGGCGTTAGTTGGCCCTGTGTTGCGTTTCCTTTCGGGTCAGACCTACTTGAAGTTCACCATTGTTGTTCTGGATGTCCGACCTCGTCGATTCTGGTGGCCAATCGTATCTAAAAAAGCCTCCAGCTCCTTACAGCTAGGATACAGAGGTGAAGAGGGCATCTTACTTCAACCGATAGGAGGTCAAGGTTTCGCTTCCAAACCTCTTATGTGGGACTTATGGGCATTCAGACTCTAGAACACTTCATTGAATTGTGAACGGAACTTCTCGCGGCCCTTATGTTAGATAATTTATGTATTCAGGGTGGAAGTAGTGTGACCCGCTGACATTCAAGATTGCTAGTGCATTGATAACGTGGTAATTATTATGTTAATAAAAGTTGTTTTTTCTATTCATTACATTGTTGTTTTTTTCCCTTCATTGCTGTCTGTGATCGCACCTTGCCCGAGGTGCGCCATTCTTTCAAAACCCAAGTCACACCTTCCTTTTCGTCTTGATAGGGTGTTCTCCGGATTTGGCGCCCCGCGGTTCGGTGCTCTCAGTGCTCTTATCCCAACGACGACTTTGCTTTCATTTTTGTCAGCAATGTGGTTCAAACCGTGCTGTTTGTGCAACGTCCGTGCGTCCAGAACGCCTACCAATTAATCTGCAAGCTATTGATTCACGAATCAAAAACCAAGCAAAGTCCTCTCGAAGCTATGAGAAACAGAAGACGCCGCTTGAACAGGAGCTTCAATTGTTTCTGCAGTCCATCCCTTTCCCGAAAACCCTCCTTTCAACAACTCCGTTGGATATTGTACGTTTCATGGTGTGGAAGGATGCTAAGGGGAGAACTCAAGTGCATACGGATCGCTGTGTTTTTCGCGGCCAGCTTGGCAGACACCCCTGTAATTGTCCTTGTAGGCTATCAGCCGGTTCGGTTGATTCCCTCATAGGCAGGCTTCGCTCAATCTTCAACTCGTTGGGCCGGACGGGTTCGTGGGATGACTTTAGCTGTCGGGGCAACCCAGCTGCACACCATTCGGTAAAAGCGTATCTAAAGTCCATACAGCTTGAACAGGCCGAGGCTCGCACCCCATCCAAGCAGGCGGCGCCATTTTTCTTGGAGAAATTTCAGCAAATCATAAACCACCTACGAACGTCCTTGACCGACGTCGCCGTCGGGGCCTCGGGGCGGTACGTCCTGGCACGTGATCTAGCCCTCTTCACTTTGATGTTTTCTTCCGGCGGCAGAGCATCAGATTTGGGCCGCATTAAGACCATGGATATTTTGGAAAGCCCAAGCTCCCAAAATGTACTAATTCATCAGCGCATTGGTAAGACTCTTCGCGGAAAGCGATCACAAGTTATTCCCATCCGCCCCTTGTGCCAATCCTGCCATTTGCCCGGTGCAAAACCTGCGTTTTTACGTCAACTTCTGCAAAGCCGCGGGTATCGTATTGTCTGATGGCTTCCTTTTTCGGCCAACGTCTCCAAGTGGATATGTCGTAAATACCCCTTTTGTGTCATCTGCGGTTCATGGTAGGCTCAGGACATACCTTTCCAAGTTGGGCGTCTTCGAGGGTGAATCTCCCCACAGCTTCAGAAGCGGGACAGCCATTATGCTTCGACTTCTCGGTGCATCAAAAGAGGAAGTGGTAAAGCATATTGGTTGGCAATCCACCCAAATGGTTGATCACTATACCCAAACGGAAAAAGTTACGGGAGTCAGTAGCACTTGTCCAACTCCTGCCTCGAACCCCCTGAATTTAGACGATGAGACATTGGTACAGAGAATCACTTCAGAGTTCAAGGAAAAGAACCTCCTGGTGGGCTTCAAACCAGCACTCCTCAGCCTCAGCTAGATGCGTTCAAACTTTAGTTTCGGGAGCTTTAAGATAGTCCGAGGTCTATGTAATTAGTTTCGGGAATTCGGGCGAAGAAATCAGGAATAAAGCCATTATGTCATAAAGCGTGCTACGCTGTGTATCCAGGACTCGCGTGTCCCATATCTTCTAAGTCCGTAGGCTTTGTGAAGCAGGGTTGCGCTTAAAATAGACTACTAATTTAAGCGCAGCCAAGCGTAACATAGGGTATATAATGAAGGAGAATAATGACAGCGTGACAGTTTGGCCTTTGGGAAGCGCTGTTGGGGTCGTGGTGATAACACGTCTTTACTCGTGCAGAAACCCCAGTCGCTTATATGTGGTTTTCTTTTCTTGCCCTCCCCCCCTCCCTAATTCTCGTTAGCGCTCCTTTGCTTCCTTTCCTACGGACTCGCGTGTCCCATATCTTCTAAGTCCGTAGGCTTTGTGAAGCAGGGTTGCGCTTAAAATAGATTACTACCTGTTTGTTACCCCAGGAGTGGATCTGGTTGTGCTGGTGGGGGGTGGTGGGGAGGTTGTGGGTTTAGCAACCCCCTACGTGTGTGAGAGAATTTCTTTTCCCTACAACCCTTCTTTGAAAAAATCCTTGTTCTGGTCCTTATGGGACTCAGCTCGCAGGGTAGCTGTTTGTCTGTATCTCAATGAAACAAAGATGTCGTGAAGGTTTCCTTCTCTTCAGATGTTGGTATTGCCGATTTATTTCAAGTGTTTGTAAACTTCTGGATGAGGTAAGAAGTGAGGCAAAATATCATTCAAGATTCCTGTAGATGTGAATTTTTTGCCAACCGCCTAGTCGCTGCCCTTATTCACATCTACAATATTGTGGCATACTGTCAGAGCCAGATACCACCATATGGCCAGGGAACTATTGAAGAGCTCAAGCAACTTCGAGAGAACCTGAAAGCTGTATACCAGGACTTGTACTCTTTGCCAGTAATGAGAAGTTATGGTTATCGCCCTGCTGTGCAAAGAAGTGGTTAGCGGTGAGAGGCCCTCCTTTGTAATCAATGAATAGCAACTTCAGTGCTTGCGAAGTGAGTTTAATAGATGGTCTGCTATTGCAAGAGATCTTGGGGTTTCAAGGCAGACCATCTATTAAACTCACTATGTATTATTTATTTTAAAGCAAACTCCAACAACCTCGCAACCACAGTACTTCAAAGTTTCCAAGAAGCAACTGCAACATGGGGACACCCCTCTAAGGTGAGGGCAGACGATGGTGGCGAGAATGTTGCTGTAGGTGAATACATCACTTGGTTCAGGGGATTGGATCGTGGCAGCTTTATCACTGGCCCAAGTGTTCGTAACACAAGGATAGAGAGACTGTGGAGAGATGTTGGAGAGGGTGTCATTTCAATCTTTAGACACCTATTTCTTCACATGGAGGCAGAAATGTTCTTCGACCCTGGACATGTTTGCCCTTCATTATGTCTTTATTCCCAGGGTACAACGGTTAATGGATTCCTTCAAGGAGAGATTTAATGATCACTCTTTATCCACTGAAAGTAACAGGCAACTGTGGGCCTCTGGGTCCCTTGCAAATGTTAGTTCTTCAAGCTCGGGTGTCCGGGATTTATTTGAGTTCCTGAGGATCTAAATCTCTATGGCGATGACCCGGATGCACCAATGCCAAATCCAGAAAATGAGGTGGAAGGTGTGTCCATACCTCCGGTAACATTCCGTATACAAGACCTTCAAGTATTGAGAGAGGCTTTTGATTCACTTGCAGAAGATGGAAATTATGGAATAAATGTCTTTATTCAAGTCAAGCAGTTCCTCACAAGGATTACTAGTCAGAACATTTATTACCAAAATTGAGAACCAGCTACCCCAGTACACACTGGTGAGGAGGGTGGCAAGTCACCCTGCAGGACTAAAAACAAGACCTGGGCAGATGAGCTCCTTTGAGCATATGGTCAAACAACAAGCAAACTTTTAATGCTGCCTGGCATTCAAGCCAGAAGGTTCCAAGCCCTTTTTAAAGCAGAGGAAAAGTTTGTTGGAGTTATAAAAATCTTTTACTTCAAATGATTTTTTTTTCAATAGCAAACTAGGGAATTTATTATTTTTTACATGCACGGCATTGCTGCCTACATTAAGTTATGTTTTATTTCTTATATTACTTGAAATAAAGAATGTCAAAAATAGGTACTGGTAACATCTATACCGGTATGTATACAGACTTAAATTCAAAATCCAAATGTAAGCGCACATTCTATGTCAATTTTTTTATATTTCTTTTCCAGTAATCCTGTTATTTTCAGTGCCTTTTTTTTTGGCAGCTTCGTCCATTCCCATCTTGCTTTTTTTTCTTCACTACCACTCTTTAGAATCACCCTGAAATGATGACTTAAATTTTTATTATTCTACTTATAATTGTAATTTTTCCTACTCAAAGTGGCTGTAATTGTGCCTCTGTTTTGCCAAATGTTTTGTGTGCTCCCACGCCTTTTCAAATCAGTGATCATTATTTTCACCATTTACATGCATTCCACTTGTGTAGCTTGCCTCAAAGCCTATCTTGCTTTCCAGTTTGATGTACAGGTATTGAAAGCCTCTGAACTTGTAAAAGACGAGCTAGACTAATTATGCATAACTTGAATAATACAAAATTAACATAAGAACTTACGCCCGCTAAGGAAAAGATACCTGTGCATTTGCCGTTCTTTTACAAGTTCAGAGGCTTTCAACACATACAAAATCCAGGCAGAAGTTTGCATAACCACTATATAATGTATCTGGGACACTGATGAGAGAAGGTCGACCATAAATTCAGCAGCCTTGATTGCATGCCGGGAAAGATCTTCATGTCCATGACCTCTCTGGTAACGTGGAAGGAAAAACTGGGCAAACTGTTTTTGAAATCTTTGTGCACATAGAACATGTGTTTGCTCATGGATATATTCAGGAGATGCCCACATTGGAACAGCCCTATGAAAAGTGAGTACAAACCCAAGAAATAAAACAATAATTTAGGATGTCTATGAATATCTAACCCTAATTTTTGAAAATTATCACCTCAGAATAGCTTAAATCAACAACAGAACGAGTGAAAGAGAGAAATGCATTAGTCAACGATACTTTTTTCCATGTGTTCATGCATTTCTGCATACAAAAACAACCTTGAGACAACCTGTTATACTATGAATCTCAGACGCAGATGCAGCAGCATGTTAATGAAATTATTTCCAATTTTTACCTTCTCAGTTTGGAATGAAACATTTCCACTTTCTTCTCTATAAGAACATTGAGGAAGTCCTTTGTCAATGCTGTGACACCTGGTTTGGTCCTTGTATGATAAAGGACATCAGATATATGACAAAGTGTTGCTTTGTCATAGTTTTTTCTTCTGTAAATTATGAACTGCAGGGCAATTCTTAACATGGTATTTAGCCACTGGTCATAATGTCCACCTCTAAAGACAACATAAAAATAGAAAACAAGAGGTACCACGTCATCAAAGAGATGAAGCAGTAAAAGATACTGGGGATCTTTGCAGTATCCACCAAAGTGAGAGAGCACTGTATCTCGTACCACTGTCCAGCCACCAAATGCTGCTGAAATAAGCAGTGCAATTTTTTCTGACTTTGGGCGTTGGGGAAGCTTCTTGTTTTCACCAAACAAATACTTGTAAAGGCTTGCAAAAATTGGCCTGTAGAGGAGCACTGTCGATTCTTGGATGTTGAAAGAAATATGAAATGGCCCTTGCCAGGGAACAATAGATGGTATGTGTTCAGGGTCAGTTCTTGGATTCCACTAAAAATGACATAAATTGTATATTGTTGTTAATAACCAAAATGTTTTTGTTATGTTTTGCATGTACCCTATGATCAATGCATATTTTTTTATTTTTGCTTTTTGTTTTCTTTTGTCACTTAAATTATAATGAAAGTTATTGCACACTTACTTCAGCAACAATCTTCTTCTTGTATTTCCATGTAGGGAAGTCTCCTTCAAGACTTAGAATGTATTTCTCCATGTACTCGATCGAGTAAGCTTGGTGCAACTGTTGTTATGTGCTGAAGAGATTGCTTGTAGTCTTGTTTGCTATGTAAGTCCTGGAGAAACTCATCAACCAGCCAGGTACTATCTAGAAGCTCCATATCATCTTTGTCTTCACCAGTACAAGCACTGTTTTAAAAAAAGTATTTAATTTCTTAATTGAATTAATGTGAATTATTTGATTTGACTACATGCCCTATTCTGAAGATGTATATTAACTAACCGAAGATTTTCACAACTTTTCTTGGCAATTGACAAGTTAAGTTCTCTGTATCCTCTTGGAGACCCTTGCAAAAAGGTAGAATAAAAATAGCCTGATAATGATCCATTTCTTTCAAAAAAACCACAGTAACTCATCAACATCTATTCAACATGGTGTCAACATTGCAGAGTTAGGAACGGAAGATCGATGCTTCGTTGGTCTTTCTGAGGGAGAGAGTGATGACGAATTTATATATCACGAAAAAAAGGCCAGAGCTGCAGGAAGTATGGCACCTGAACGACATAGACCTCGACTGTGATTTCAGGGTGGATAAAAACCTGCCTTCAACAGGTGTTAATGCTTTGGGTACACTGGATAAAGTAAAAAGTCTTGCTCACTGGCTGCTTCTTTTCGTATGCCTATGGTCTTCTTTCTGTGGTCTCTCAGATAATTCAATGGATATTCTGTTGAGTTTCTTAAAAGCTTTCTTTGAAGCATTGGGATCAAC
>WUCR03030783.1:0-10382 GCA_009858155.3 Phymanthus crucifer
CCAAAACTTTATAGATCTTAATTTTGCATTTACTCTTAAAGGGAATAGCCCTAGTTCTGATCTACATGCATTATTTGAAGCCCATTTGTTTACTCCCAATAACATTTTGCAAAATTTTATGTGTACGGCTTCTGCTGTCTTAATCTACCGCTTCGTTCTATCAAATTACATTGATGTTCCGAAGAGCTGCGATCTCATCCTCCATTTTGGCGGTCTCAGTTTCGATTTCCGGACTCAGAATCCGAGATGAATAAGTTTCTTTTTTCATAATTCCACAGTTCTTCTCCGTTAAAAAATGCTCAAAGCTGACACTCGAAATTTCGAATGCACAATGTCAGTTAGTACTGTATTGCTAGCTCCCTGTCGACTAAAACCAGCTCCGCACACAGACATAATTCTTCTACTTTGCCTATATTTATTTTTCATGATCCTGTATCATTGTCAGGAGTTTGCTTCTACGATGTACAACCACACAGCGTGCGCAGAAGAATGTATCGTCAAAGACCACCACTGTAACCCATTAACAGAAAATTACGAAGACTGTCAATGCAAGTGTAAGATAAACGATTCGTACTGTGACAGTTCTTACCAAATATTCGACAAGTCTGCGTGCGAGTGCCGGTGCACCCTGGTCCAACAGTGTACCCTGTACCGGGAATGGAACCCAGTCTCCTGTGAATGCCAGTGTGCACAGAGCATCAGAGCCATGTGCGAGAATGCAGGTTATTTGATTGACGAGTCTAGCTGTTCATGTGTCTTGCCGCCAAATACAACAACTTCTCCACCACCACCATCTACCACAACTTCTCCATCATCTACTATAACTTCTCCACCACAAACGACTTCTCCACCACAAACGACCACTCCACCACAAACATCAACACCCGGAAGCAGTTCTAACAATGTAAATGTTATATAAATTAAGCTTGAAATGTCAACGCAAGGCAAATCGACGACCCAGGCAAATTAATAACTGTTATCAATAACACGGTGTATTTGTTAATGAATCATGCCAGGTTAATGGATCTTATTCAGAACTATCTTAGATACGAGGCTAACATGGCAATATAAATGAGATAGCACATAATACATACGGAAAATGTATGCTTCCTTTTGTTGCCATGTTAGTCTCGCTTGCACGATGATTTTAAGAGGGGCGCAAAGGGCCTTGCCGAAAATTAAAAGAAAACTGGTAACGAGATACTTCAAAGGATCATGGGATTGAATATCGCGCTTTCCCACAATCCTTTGCTGCTTCGCTAGCCAAATTCTTTTCCTATGATTGTAAACCAAACTTTTGCGTTAACGATAAGTTTTAAGCCGATTTGATTCAGCTCATAGTTTTTGTTCATTTCGAACTAAACCAACGACAGGCAATCAAATCAATCCTTTCAAGCTCGAGGAAAGACTAGGTCGAGTTGTATTGCAAGGCATTATGGGGTTGTTTTAGGGGAGGAAATACTGTAATAACAATGAAAGGGTTTCACATAGTGCAGTTTGCATGACAGTCTATTGATACTGTCTAAAACCGTCCGATGACACACTGTATTCACAAGTCCACCCAGTTTTTCCTCGAAATCGTAATTGTTTTCATTATTCCTTTGTCAAGTAAACTAACTAACTGTAAACAATCGCTCGCTGTTTGCAGATGGTTCTTTGAAACTTATCTTTTCCTTAAAGTTTTGAACAAACTGAAGCTAATGTAGGACATTGATAAAAGTTGATTAAAAGTCAGTCAAGAAGCTCTGCGTGTCTATCTTTCCTGTAAATTCTAAAAGTAAAATACGAGGTTATATCCCCCTGACCAATGACCTTTGACCTCATGACTTCTACTGCCTACATCATTGTAATATCCAAGACTTTAAGTTTACCTGATTTGATTGACTCGTTATAATCCTAATTAACATTCAAATATCAGGCCTGACTTCTCTGACCTTTGACCTTGGGAGTTTCTCAAATATCACCAGCCCTGATGCTTTTTCTATTTGTTCAAGTGGAACTTGGAAATGCTTTAGTGGTATCTTTTCATTGATTGGTTTATTAGGAAGAATATAAGACTGAAAAAAAAAACCACAAAATGTTTATGTTAGGGAAAGGGTGAAAGGAAATGAAGAGATGGAAATGACATGAGAAGGAATATCAGAAAATGATGAAAGAGAACCAAAAAGAGAATGGAAAAGAGAATGGAAAAGAGAATTGGAAAGGAGATGAAAAGAAGGCAAAAGAAAGAAAAGAGGCTGAATCAAGAAGATGGAACATTTTAAAACTGGGATGAAATGAAAGGGAAAAAGATGAAAGACAAATGAAGTGGGACAATTATCTGATGAACAGAAGTGGAATGAAAAGAGAAACACTTACCTGAATCTCGTATTGGTTTTTGTTTGACTCTGTAAGAATAACTTTAAAGAAATGAGTTGGAACAGCAATGTTGTTTTTTCCAATCACCTGGGAAGAGTATAACGAGAATATTAACAGTTTCATCAGCATAATGGATCAGATTAGTAAGGGACGGACATTCACTGTACAAAGAAAACTGCAGGTATGCCTGAGCAACTCACCTTATATTTGACATACAACTGTCCATCTTGTTCTAAGCTGAAAAAATAGCAGACAAAAGAAAAGAGTCAAACCTAGATTCCAGTAAGAGTGAACTGGCACAAAATGGCACACAAAAGAGTATTTTACTTAGGCAAGAATAATGGGCCAGTGAGAACATAGGTGACATTCTTGTAGGTCCTAGGCAGATTACGCACATATTTTTCAAGGTTCTGCCATGCATCTCTGTTGAATCCTGTCCCTGAATGAGATGAAAAGAAAAATAATTGACTAAAAAGTGGGACAGGAATTAGGATAAATGAAGTGTATGATATACAGAAGGATTCTTACCAACTTGTGGACTGATGTTGCTTAGGAAAAAAGTCTGGCAATTCACATCCTGAGACAATCTGTGATTTGCTGATGCCGCAAGGTGTCCCCTGTCATAGCCTGTTTTCCTGTGGAGTTATTTATTGTTTAGTTCTAGGTATTCATAATCATTCCATTAACAGCGTAGTATTCACCTGAAGTCTGCATTTGTTGCCCTAAAGAGAGGATGAATTTCATGATCTGACACAAAGTCACACTTGGTTCTGTCAGCTTCTTGGCTACTCACAATTTCTTTAGAAAGATGCTGAAAATGAAACAAACTAGATTGAATGAATGGATGAACAAATAAATGAATGCATGAATAGATAACAAAATGAATACCGGTACACCTACCTAAAAACAAATGAAGAAACAGAATGCATGGTGGAAAGATAGATGAATGGAATAGGATGGTGGATAAATGAAATAATGAAAAAAATTAATGGATGGATAGAGAAAATAAGTATAACTTTAAAGAAATGAGTTGGAACAGCAATGTTGTTTTTTCAAATCACCTGGGAAGAGTATAACGAGAATATTAACAGTTTCATCAGCATAATGGATCAGATTAGTAAGGGAAGAGAAAATAAGTAAATGAAAGGTGTGCCTGGATGAACTGATGCTGTTCGGATTCCAGGAATATGATCATTTCAAAGTAAAATCCTGATACATGATCATCTTTATTTCATTACAAAAATCACCAATTTCACCTCATATCACAACATCATTATGATTGACACATACCTCACAGACCCAGTTGGCCTGCCGCAATCGTCTGTTATATGACAACACATAATTGTCCTTATATTTGATATTATCCAAGCTTGGGTATCCAAATCTTGTTATCTGTCTCCTTCTCCTTACTATGTCTTCTTTTCCCGGTTTGGATGGCGCTGATATGTCAGGGTTTAAGGTTTTTGTGTAGTTCCCATCAGTTTCATCAGATTTTTCAACTTTAGCGTGCAAAACTTGGCCAACAGAAATGCGATCATAGCTGAACTGATAGCCACCTCTAGAACACATACATTTAAATTGTTGAATTTAAATTGTCAAGTATGGTAGCTAACTGATTTTTGTAGAGCTTTTCTTGTCATAAGTAGTCTGACATCATCGAGCCAATCATCTTGTTTGGCCTGTGAACACCAATGTCATGTGACGCATCGCTCTAGTCTTTGGAGGCAATAATTTGTGATCTTTGAGTTTTCATTGTTTGTTAATCAAATATAAGTATTTTGAGCATTTGCAATTCAAATATGATGAAAAGTAATCAAAATGTTGCATCTTGGGAATCACAAATATAATGATGAAAATATGACATCATCTATAGACGGAATGCAAAACTGGCATGGATGTGAGGCTTATGTTGTGAACAAAGGGATATGGCGTGACTAATCACGCTAGATTCCTTTGTTCCCAAGTTAAGCCTCGCATTGGTGCACGTTTTGCATTCTATTCGGTCTATGTTACCTCAGATAATTCAGCCCCAAGATGCTTCCACTACCCACACATATAGCTGCAACTAATGGTCTTATCAACTTACTCATGCTATATACAAAATGCACATACATAAATTATCTGACTGGAACCAATAATGTGAACGAAATGCATGATGGGTAAAGTATACTGGTCAGTGGTCTTTCTCTCTACGCATGAGTAGTAGCGACATCCAACATGGCGGACGAAGGAGATGTTTTGGAGTTCACGTTAATTCATGGTAAAACGATGTTTTGCATCCTTAAAATTCGGAAAGAAAATCCTAAATAATATCTAGCTTGTGATTTTTATAATATATCCATTTATTTGCCTTATTGTGTTGTATTTTTTTGAATGTTTGTGTTTTCAAAAAATAAAATTGGTGACCGTCCAGCGCTTTTTTCTTTCTTTCTTGTAGGTGCAGCTAAACACAAAGTTTCATTGGCGGTAAAGAACGATGAACTCCCCACAGTGGAGAAATTAGCTGAAGTAGCTGAAGAACTGACCAAAGTACCCAAAGATCATCAAAAAATCATATTTAAAGGTGACAACTGGGCAAAATACACCTATATCGATGTTTAGCCCTGGAAGAGGGGGTGAACAGCAGACAACCATCGGGAGGCTGAGTTCCTGCATAGGATTATCCCATTTCAGATCATGTGTTATTCCCTAGAGTATTGTTTCTTTATTGAATGGTTGTTGCACACAAGAATACACATGAATATGAATATGACATGTCATGACATCTTGACATTTGTATTGCACGACATTACAAAAATAGGACTTGAACATTTTTGTGACATAGTGGTTTCACTGAACATCAAATATAATTGTACTGCATTTTATGGGAAAATATTTCAAATGCTGACAGGTAAATCATTACAAGACAAAAGCATATCTTTGGCAGAAGTAGGAATTAAACAAGGTTCAAAAGTTATGCTGATAGGAAAAAAGGTAACATTAGATCAAAATTAACAAAGTAAAAAAATACAGAATGCATGAATACAATGAAAAAATAGACAATTGTTGACTGAATCTGGCTACTGCTTGGAGTATAGAAAGTTGTGATGAGGTTATGGAAAGTCATCGGATATTACCAAAAAATACTTGTGACTTGCTTTAAGTTACTTATTTTGGGCTTCCTGTACTCATGGACACTCATCAGTAGCCCAAAAAATTGCACTTTTGCTTCTACATGGGGATATGTGCATGCACTCCTCTTTCATGTGGTGGGGTTGATCAGCAAGCAACCCATAGCTCCCTAAGAATAAGCATAATATAGGATTTCTATATCTTTGTATAGTATGACCCAGAAGATGACGAAAACATGAAAGCAATAAGGGCTGCTGAACGAAAAGCTGAAGAGTACAAGAAGAAACTGAACTCAGTCACAGAAGAACTGGATGGCATTCAAAATGTAAAGAACAATTCCTTATTGAGTTCTGTGTGAACTGTAAGTACTTCAGCTGAAGTATCCTTACATTTTGTGCCTGGGCAAATGTTCAGAATTACAGATATCTGGCGACTGTTGCAGATGTTTTAGGTTGTCTGGTTTGGTTTGTTTCCTTTGTGGGAGGGAAACAAATACAACCAAACTCCATAAAACATCTGTAATGGAGGTTAACAGAGCATGTCATTTCATTAACTGTTTGTATACATCTTTTCTATTTTTAGGGCCATCTTCCAAAGGACCTTGTTGAGAAGGCAGTGATCAAAATATCAAAACAAATCCAAGGTGTTGAAGAAAATTTAATGAAGATTCTTGAGTCTCTAGATGCTCTGGTAAATCAGTATTCAGCAACATTCATTACACTTTTATACAATTTAGTTTAATTTTTTTTATTCTTTGTTCCCTACAGTCTTTAAGTTCTGCAATTGTTGGAGTGAAAGGCAAGCGGAAATCAGTGGTCAAATGGATTCAGGTTAGTGAGATAAAGTTTACCACTTCTTTCTTTAATTCAGTGATGGTAGAGTACAGAGAGTAGAAAATCTATAGGTTTTTACTTCTTTTATTTTGGTGTTCTTCTTGGGGGATAATTGAACAAAAAACTACAGCTCAGAGTCTTGTATTTCTTTAGGATGTCATTGCTGAAGCAGATTCTCAGAAGGCAAGATGTGAGGCACTCCAAAAAGGACAAGATTTATAGCATCATCACATGTCTAATTGTGCATTCACCACATAAATTGACATTTATCAGAGGTAACACCAGGACATAATGGAGCCATCTCTCACAAAAGGGTGCGAGCTACTAGCATCCTTGAATTGGGTTGCTTTCTTTGAGGGAGAGGTAACGTATCCTAAGCAAACAGGAGACTAAACATAAGAGGGAAGTACAGCAATGCAGGCTACCATAGGAAGGAGCTAGGATTCCTGGAAGAAATGGGATGGTCAACTTCTGGTAGGGTGCTGCCCTCTAGTAGAGGGGAGATTAGTGCACATTCTTAGGTGGGGGCTGTTTAACCTCAACGATTGGGTCACCTTTGTGGTTAACAAGACTAGCTACCTATAGGAAGACAGATGTGATTGTAAACCCTTAGGGATGTGACTGCCATCAGGGGAAAGGGGGGATGCGCTGTATATCCAGATATATAACAAGATAAAAGGTGTTCTCCTTCACAGCCATTCTTAGGGTGAATCTGAAATCCCTGTCCACATTTCAGACCGACACTAAGAATGGCTGCGAAGGAGCAAATAGAAGAATGTTCCATACAAATTCATATAGTACTGCCAAGACCTTAAGATTTTTATCAGTTTTATTCAAATAAGAACTATGTTCTTCCTCTCGGCAAATAATTTAACTAACTTCTTTTTAACTTTAGTTAAAAGCGAGTCGTATGTGAAAATCTTTGTGTTGGGCTTCCCGTGTTTTTAACAGCCAGGGAAACTGCTGACTAGAAACAAAATTAACAAAACACTTTAAACACTCTGTATTGTGGTTTAGCAACATCTCTAAGTCATACATGCCTATGTGGTCTTTGCTTTATTTGGCTACCTTTGTAATCTTTGGACGCGGTAGACTGGTAATGATTGTCATGAGTTCCATGGTCTTTGACAGCTGGTTTCGCAACATTCTCTTTCGGATTTCATCCTCTTACAGCGCACTTTCGATAACAAAACCGTTCGTATTCCCATGCAATCGTTTCGGTTCCAGTTCATACTTGTTTATTATTTTCATTTCATCTTGTTTCTTGGCGGCCCTGTACGGTTCGCTAAGGTTGCCGGTCGTTCTTGGGTACATTTTTGCCACTTCGTCTACTACTTCAGCAACCCAAGTGCGTCTGTCTTCCTGGGTTTCTTCTTTCCCTTTCAATCTCATCTCCACGTATTTTTCTCCTTCTTCCTTGGCGATTTCTTCCATCTTTTTCTCCAGATATTCAGCTGCGGCCTCTGCTTCTAGTTTGTCGTAGTCTTCCATATCCAACAGAATCCCATCGGCCCTATGACACCAACATCTTTTGATACATACAACTACAAACGCGGACATAATAATCGATACAAATAAAAACCATGCGATGATGTGCGATTCTGTTTCAGCCTCGCTGAATAAATCTTCGATTTTAAGTCGTATTTCTTTAGTAGTCTTGGTGCCGTTGGCTTCCATGATTGCATTTTGGAGAGCTGCTGCTTTGGGCCCAAGGCGAGTACACACGTAGTAATTGGTTTGGACCAATGCGACTACAATCCATACTCCAGCCGGTAGAAGAGCTTGTATTGTAATACTAAAGACACGACGGGCTACCCAGCCAGGATGGAATCTATTCACACGACAGCCGGTTAAGTCTTCCCAGAACTTGGTGTTCAGAAGAAGAGTCAAACTGAAGAGACAAACTGCAGGGCAGAAGAGGAAGAGCGAACCATACAGGAAGTGGTTCCTCCTTGGACACTTGAAAACATCTTTTTCGAAGATCCTCTCCAAGCCGAAAACGAGCATCAGAACCAAGATGTTCTTCAACGTAACGCCCGAAGTCTTGAACAAAGTTTTGAGCTTGCTTGTTAAACCAGACACTATACGAAAAGGCATTTTGTACGCTTGGCGTTTTGGATGTAGTTTATGCGCGGTAAGGTGTTTTGAAACTTTAATACCTTCCTAATGAAAGCGAAACTCGTATTTATCAGAATTCTTTTTTTAGACAAGGGAGTGTCACGTTTCGAAAGTCCAGTCCAGTCATGCTGGAGCATTGTGAAGGGGGTTTCCCTCGTTTTGGGAAGACATTCGGCCATCGAGTGAAAAAGACTTTTACGTTTATTAGGATTTCCCCGCGCTCGGATGATGATAATAATGTAGCAAATAATGTAATAGAACATAATAGTGACTATTAACTAATAATAATAATAATGATAGATAAAATTATAAATAACTATTATAGCTAATAATAATAAGTGATAATTGCGGGCGACCAGAGGAGCACGCAAGCATAATCTTGACGAGACTGCTTTTCAGAGTTTTCGACTTCCAACTGGAATGTGAAGAATCCGAGGAATGCACTTACGAGATTAGGCCAGTGTTACACTTCGTGAGTAGCTAGCCGTGACATCGTGCGCAGTCACGAGGATCGATCCTACTGAGTTATTTATACATGTGTATTCTCTATATAGTGCTTTTAAATGCCATTTATCGGATACAAAGCAACTGTTTGTGGAGTCTAAGAGATTCTGAATTTATTATTGTCATGTATCGAGCTACATCCCAAGTGGTCAAACTAATTCCTTAGGAGGCCAACCAAATGGTTTCAACCAAATCACCAATGCTCTACGCCCGCACTTCCTAACCTGAGGTTACCCCTAGTAATAAGAAAATATTTTTGAAGTTATTGATTTTATGCAGTGTTTGTTCCCAGTCTCCTGCTCTTTTTTCATATGGTCAATATATATTCAATCTTTCAATTCACCCCCCCCCCCTAAAAAGTGTCTAGATCCGCCACTGTAGCCTGGGGACGGGGCTACCCTAGCGCAATAGTGCCAACGGTACAGTTTGATGTAAAAGTTTTCAACTTTAGAATGTTTTTTCCAACAGAATGGCTCCAGAATATGGTTGATGTGGGCAATAGCACATAGTGATGCAACTGGTCCTGAAACATTTGACAAGCATAGTGACAAAGGGTACACGGCAGTTGCCTACAACATGTTCACGGGAGAGCAACTTGAAGCAAGTCCTGGTACTACAGCAAAACCAAGTGCTACTAGTTCTCTAACTGCGACACCCTCTACAACTGAACATGGTGGTACTAGTGCTGTAGCTTCAACTCCCTCTGAAGCGGTCTCCACCACGGTCTCCCTAAATGTCTTGCTCCTTCTCCAACTCGGCAGTATGCTTATCCGCTGATATAGAAGATATGCTCCACAACTTTGTACCTGTCTTTTCGATGTTTTAGATTTTAGAAAAACGGGCTAACACTCTGAGTTGTTTAGTTCACGAACACAAATATTTACAATAATGCAATTATCAAATTAACCAAAATAAAACCTCTCGTACCCAGTTACTGCGCATGTTCGACGAAATAATTGGGCTCTGGAAAACTCTACTATTTCCTTTGCTGTGATTGGTCCTCAGTAAAAGTAAAAATGTCCAAAAATTAATACCACCGGAGTGTCCTTTTGAAACAATGTTACTGATGGCTTGATTCTGCTTTTGTTTTAACTGGAAACCATCTTCACAACCTATTTTTTTAAGCGTTCGCATGCTCGATGAACGTCGTCGGCCATTTTGAATTTACCGACTCTGATAGTAATGTGCATGTGCAAGAAACCCAGAATCTGGGACTTCCGGTTTGGAGTTTTCCAGAGCCATTTCCCAGGATACGGCCGGATGCACAAGCATTCCCGGATGTACTTGCCAAAGCATCGGTTGGGATACATCACTTGCCGACAAAAATGATATAATATTCCATGATTAAACAAACGAGCGCTGATAAGTCAATATCCTATTGGGCTCATTCAGCACGCTGGAATCTTTGATCGCTTTTTTCGTCCAATAAGGAAAGGGCTGCTGGTAAGTACATCCGGG
>WUCR03030894.1:0-10380 GCA_009858155.3 Phymanthus crucifer
CGAATCGGTTTGCGTCACAGCCTGACCATCAAGAAAAGTACTAATATAATACTCTTACAGTACTAATACATTGTTTAATGGTTGTTATGCCTATTATCAAAAACAACGCAGTGTAAAGAACATATCTATCGTGACTACGTCTGCATCACGCGCGAACCTGACAATTAGCTGTAATTATTACAGCTGAGCCCGCAATACAATATAACTTTTGTTTTGTAATCATCCAAGCGAGGCTATCGGGTCAATACAATGCTTGTTATCTCCTTACATCTCATTTGCATCTCATTTACATCAGCCGTATTAACTGCTATTGCCAATATTTTCAACAAAAGCCTTTGCTATGAGATCTCTACCTTGACCCTTAATGGGTAATTATTAGAATGAGAATGAATATGCTCTGAATGACCATATTTGAGGGTTGGCTATTTTTCCCTCACTCACTTACATAAATAAAATAGAAAATATATGAAAGTAAAGGAATATATTGTAAAATTGAGAGTGGTAGTTTGACAAGTCAGTTCATTTCTCAACGCGCACTCAAGTTTGACGTCACCATCTTTTTCAAAGTCACGATCGAGCGCAAAGTTATGCATTTCGTTCACGTGTACTTGGCTCGTGACGTGATGCGCTCCTCTTGAAAGGTCTGTTGCTTTTGGAATTTTTATGAGATGTAATGCCTGCCGGCTATCTTATGCCATCAATCAGATACCTGACCCTTAACTTCGAAACATCACGAAAGTTCCTTAAACCTTATTCGCTGACAAAACCTACGTGTTTACGGTAACGAAGGAAGGATTTTAAGATTGTAAGGATCACGTTCTTCTTAAAAATCGTGAATGAGGTGTTATTTTTTCGTTTGCGTGTCTAACGTGATCGTTCGAGTGTTTCGTGACGTGACCTTAAATTACCCAGAGTTCGTCTGTGGTGTGTGTATTGCGTGACGCAAGCGCAGTAAAGGCGCTGCCACATGTGCGTTGTTCCAAAGTTCGAACAAGAAGCACAGAGGACAAGAAGCCGGCCATGGACGCTTGAAAATCACACTTCAGAACCTCAACAACACTCAACCGAACACTCTGTATCCTAACACCATCGTCCTAGTTGCGTATACTGCAACTGTGAACCGCCATGAGGTCGTATGAATGAATTTAAAGGCTGTTAAAAGAGTATGGATAGGGTTTAGTGCTTGATGGCTTTGTGCAGGAGTCGTTGTAGCGGGTTCATGGCTCTCCCTACAACTCACTCCCAGCGAACACCCGTCTTTCACAACAGACATTATGCCCCACAACAGATGCAACAACAAGGAAACCACCCAGACAGACCCATAGGATATGGGGCTTTTGGGGTAGTTTGGTGAGTATTTCCCGAGAATTAATATCCTGTGGGTTCGAGTTAAAAATTTTCGCGTCATGTCTCGCTCAGGTCAGTGACAGATCCTCGCAATGGCAAGAGAGTGGCTTTGAAGAAGATTCCGAAGGTCTTTGAGAGTATTACATCTTGTCGAAGAGCCTATCGTGAACTACGAATGTTATGCACTTTCAAACACGACAATGTAAGTCCTATCTATTGTGTATAAACTATTTTTCTGGCTGTGTTTATGGTGTAATTAATGTAAAACTAGAAAGAACGAAGAGAGTGGAGCTTGCTTGGACAAGACTTCCGCGCACCGCTCACTTCTTCCTTATGTTTCTTTCCGTTTCCAGGTATTATCGGCAGTAGATATAGTCCATCCTGGCCATATCGATCTATTCAACGAGATGTATCCTAAATATCTAAGAGTTTAGTTGGTAGATAAATTCAATATTTCTAGCGTGACATGCTCACAGAACTATGAATTCAAAGCGTATAGGAGGGGCGGCTTTCTTCGAATGGCGACGACCCCTCTTCTACTTGACACAAATCCTTCGTCTTTCTCTTTAGATGTTGTATGTTCAGCCCTTAATACGACACGAAACATTCGTGTCGTTTAGTTTTGGTTTGTGTTTTATAGCTGTGGCGTCCTCGAAGCTTCGATATTCGAAAGGGTGCCCGACTCGGTTGGTTCGGTGGAATATTCACCAATGGATATCATAAAAGCAAATCATTTTTGTGGTTTTGAAAGCATTCGTTGCATTTTCTGACCATTTCGCTTCGAATTTTATTTTACATTAAATATTTTTCTGGCCAAAATAAAAGCTTTTGGTAGCGTCACCTGTTGAACATGAATAGATCGTCCATAGAATGCCAAGTAAGCTTATAAGTATTAGCATATACTGTAAGCTTAATAAAGGACCTGAGAATTATTTCTTTGCTTAAGCGGTTCGTTTTGACCTAATTCAAGAGGAATTCGAATACCCATCTAGTACTTTATGATTCTGTTTTCAAGGTTTTAAGATAAAAAAGATTGGCGAAGATAGAAAGTAATACAAAGTTCTCTTTGATGTAAAAGCTTCCGGCCGAGTTCCTTTGTGATGTTCACACAAATGGACCTTCAGTAAATTTTAATGTACTCCTTCAAAAAATATTTCATCCTATTAAGAAATATCAATAATTTTGTCAAGTTCATCGAAATTAACCAGTTTTGTCTTTCCAGTAAATGCCAAATGTATACATATATATGTTTGATGAGTTCATTTCAGCAAGCTCATTCATATGCAGACTTAGTTGTCAAAGAAACCCAATGCAACGGCTAGTATTTAACCTAGCCAGATGTCGATCAGTACTCGTCAAGGTAGCTGATGGGCAGATCTTTGGTGTGCAAGAGACTAGCCATATTCCTAGTCAATTCCAGTTGCCATTGTGTTATCGATCCTAGAGTTTTTCATTTCTTTAATACATACACATCTATATGAAAATCTAGGAAATATTTTGATATTAGTTCCAGGAATCTTGAGATTGTTCCATTTTTCAGGGTGAACAGCCTTTTTCAAGAGTGTGGATGTATATGTTTAGTGTTGGTAGGGTTGTACTGTGATTAAACACTGAGGTTAAGATTATGTTGGTGACCACTCGTAAATGGCTAACCATAAAGTCTAAAGCTAAAATAAAGCACAAGCCCAAAACTGCATGTTGTGAAAAACCTCTTGGTTAAGCTATCCAAAAAATTGATAGTTAAATTAAATCCTTCAAATGAAGCATATGTTTATAGTATGAAGGAAAAATATACATTTTTTGAATTCATGCCATTCCAATCATTTTATGGATATTTGAGGTGTACCATGAAGCTTGATGAAAATACATGAATACTACTTCTGTTTGCCTTGACTGTATGTTTAGTTATGTTGTTTCCGAGTTGATGCAGTCTGATCTCCATAAAATCATCGTCTCCCCACAACCACTCACAGCAGACCATGTTAAAGTTTTTCTATACCAAATCCTAAGGGGTAAGTACCTTCTTTTTCATCATATCTTTAAAAAATATATAGTTATTTGTTACATTTTAGCAAAATGAATGGAACACTTCACTGTGTCTTGACATTTTTATTTGTGTGGAAAAAATCCCAAAAGAAATTCCTATGAATGCCTTTGAACAGTGGAAAGAAGTTTTTCTTTTCATTTATTAAAACACCAATTTTAAATAAAGGTTACTGGTTTTATTTTTGATGATAAGAACATGGTGACTTTGTATACCTTTGTTTGAATATATATGTGTTTGATAGAATATATACCAGTATGTGGACTGTTACCTCATGTTGTCACATTTTCTTGTATCAAAAATGAGGACATTTTTTTGTTATTCATTACATACTCATTCATAAATGGTCCAAATGGAGACTGTTCAAAAAAAATGAAAGACAAAGTGATTATGTAATCACAATGTAAGATGATTTGTTATTCTCCTTTGACTTGTTTGACCTTTTTTTGCTGTTTCTCCAGGAGTTAAATACCTTCACTCATCAGGAATCATACACCGTGACATCAAACCTGGAAATTTATTAGTTAATAGTAATTGTCTCTTAAAGGTAAATAGACTCTGCTACGTGTATATGTAATAAGTATAGTAATGTATCACAGATGTCAATCTTTATCTGATTCTAGTATTTGAATTTTTTTATCCTTTCAGATTTGTGATTTTGGTTTAGCACGAATGGAGGAGCCCAATGAAAGTATTGTGATGACGCAAGAGGTATGCCAAATGCCAAAAATCTTTTTTTAGTGCTTCGTGCTGTAATATCTCTTTGATCACCTAAACAATGAATTTTTTTCACAATTTTTATCCCAGCTGAGATGCTAATGATATAGTCAACACTAATAATAGTTCCTAAGGAATATTTAAAATTCTCCATTCTGCTTTTCAAATATTTTAGGTGGTAACTCAGTATTACCGAGCTCCAGAATTATTATCAGGAGCTACACATTATACCCAAGCAGGTAATTAGGAGTCGTTTTTACTAAGAAAGCTGATACTCTTTAATTTTTAATAACTTGAATGTGGCTTTTATTATCAACAGTGGATTTATGGTCAGTGGGTTGCATTTTTGCCGAGCTTTTGAGCAGAAAAATTTTGTTCCAAGCTGAAAGCCCTGTCCAGCAGGTGAGCATTTCTCTTCCATGATTTTTATTCACTTCACTTCCATTTTCCCCTCCCTCTTTTCCTTTGTTTGTTTTATTCATGGTTTGATTCATAAACTCATTTGCTTGTGTGTTTCAAACTTCCTAGCTTTGACACAAACAGGCTCTTTGTGGCAAGTTTTGTCTTCTTGAGCAAAGATGAGGCAGAGAGATATTAACATGTTATTTTTTCTCGTAGCTAAACCTGATAATAGATTTGTTAGGAACACCAAGTTTAGAAGATCTTGCCAGAGCTGGTGCCAGTGATGGAGCAACCAAATACATCCTACAGAGACCCCATAAACAAGTTAGTACTCTTGTCTTCATTTCCATTCTCGTTTTATAGCCCGATTCTAAAGATCAATTTACACTGCTGAACTTTTGCTTACAACTGTTGCATGCAATCTGCTGATGCCATCCTGTGTTTTAAAACCTTACAGCAGTTGTAGCTGTGTTGTAAGGATGGCGTAAGCAGATTGCATGCAACAATTGTTAGCAAAAGTTGTACGATTTGCGTCGGCCTCAAGATAAATGAAGGATGATGTATAGTGAAAAATATAAGTTTATTTTATGGGAATGGAATTGAGATTTCTACAGCATTTTGTAATTTGTTGTATATTAATGATATACAATGGTTAACTTCTGCAGCCTGCACTTGCTACCCTGTACAACTTGTCCAATCAGGCCACCCATGAAGCTGTTCATTTACTGTGCCGGATGCTTGTTTTTGACCCAGTAAGTCAAACCTTTTTAATTATTGTGTTCGGGGAAATGAGACAAAGCACTCAAATCATCATGAGCTGTTTTGGGTGTCTATAGACGTGCCAACCTGGTGCATGGTGTTCTAGTTTGGGTGTTCTTTGGTTTATATTTGGTATTTTTGTACCCAAGCTATTAATCATGATCAATCATGCTCATCAAACTTGGAAAAACGTATTAAGAAATTGATAACTGCTAAAATTACAGAGCAAAAGAATGACTTGTACAGATGCACTGTCCCATCCATACTTAGACGAAGGAAGATTGCGTTACCACACATGCATGTGTCGATGCTGTCACAACATGCCAGGAGGAAGACAATATGTTTCTGGTGAGAACTCATAAGATTCCGTTGAATTCATACTAAAAAATAAACTCAAAATCTTCATGAATTCAGATTGCATTATATGTAGTATAGCCCACCTAGAGTCTCAAAAATGTATATAATATGCACAGCACCCCTGCATTATAAATAAATCTTTCTATTTATACATGGTAGGCTTTAAAGCTAGAAGCTTGTGGGCTGTGTTTTCTCCATACACACTCCTTACTACATTCGAATATAATCTGTACACACAACACTCAACTCGTATGTTGATTTATTATCCCTTGTCATGTGGTCTTCTTGCCAGGAGAACAAGGAAAGTGATATAAGTATAGAGGGGTTTCATGTGACGTCACGGCGGCCATGTTTGTGGGCAAAACAAAAGAAATTTTCTCCTTTGGGAAATCAATTTTATTGTCATGCAAAAATATTGCTTTGGTCCTGCCCACAAACATGGCCGCCGTGAAATCCCTCTATAGGCTCTTGAGCTCATAAATGAGCATTTTAGAATTTGTTTCAAGACAATGTGTCATTGACTTGAATATATTTCTTTTTATGACTTTTCATACGTTCACAGTTTTTACCCAAACAACTTACCATTATAAACCATTTGTCTGTATTCAGACTTTGAACCTGCAAATCTCAAGCTATTTGATGATAGTTATGAGGTCAACCTGAACACAATCCCTCGGGTAAAAGGTGTGTATTTCCTACTCTAATATTTTCTACTACGATGCAGGAGTTTTATCTCATGCTTTTGTATTCTTTATTGTTTCAGAATCCGTTTATAAATTTATTTTGGATAAGCAGAAAAACTCGGTTCCACTGTGCATAAACATGGCATCACCATCTTACAAGAGTTTTCAGAGGTATTTATTGCAAGCAATTGTAAGACATAAAATGATAGATAATGGAAGGAAGTGATTTTTTCAGCACTCATTATTGTAAGAAATGGAACACTTTAGTCAAGAATATTTCCCCAGGGATTCCCTTTGTTCAGGTGGTGAGGTGATCGGCGCTCCTTTTAGAGCTGAAAATGTTCCCTTTGTGGACATTTTAGGAGTACTGGTTCAAAAGTAAATTACGTAGCATAACTCTGTATCTTTTATTCAATTAGTTCACTGTGTCTATTTATAACATTAAATATAAAATAACTGAAAAAGTACCCTTCAGGGTTTGACATAGACTGCTGATCACCCCTACTACGTGAACTTAAGGGAGTACGCCCTCCCCCCACCATGGGGAATTTCTATTTCCATTCACTGTATGTTTTGCCATTGTTGAATATTAACAACAAATCTTGATTTTGTCGTAGATCTGGAGTTGCACCTCAGCCAGAC
Source organism: Phymanthus crucifer (assembly GCA_009858155.3). NCBI lineage: Eukaryota > Metazoa > Cnidaria > Anthozoa > Actiniaria > Phymanthidae > Phymanthus > Phymanthus crucifer. The sequence goes on from WUCR03030894.1 coordinate 6,952, forward strand.
AAGGCTGGCTCTCCACAACTGTGGTAACACTATCTCCTTTTTTGGCAATCCTCTAGACAACTTGATTACTTTAAGGTCTAGATATTTCTGATATCTGAATTGACCTTGATACTCCCATTCTCTCTTTGAGCCATGCAATTATATTACTGTAATAAGTATAGCAACCAAGATCCACAATTTTCAACTTTTACTCTAGTGTATGGTTGCAAGCCACATATTTTTGATCTTGATTTATTTTCATTTTTGCTTGACAAGAAAACTCTATCACTGTGCTTATTGGGCTTCATATATGAGCATGGATGAATTGGATCTAGGTGTACTTGGATGCACCCAAACAGTTCTCTAGAGATTCAAACATCTCTCTGATGAGCACAAAGGTTGATCCAGTTGTCTGATTATTTCTGAAGTGATATTAAGTTGTCATCCATAAACTATACACAGCAACACCACAAACTTGATGTAAATAACAGGCTAGTTTTGAATTGAGAATAAGACTTCATATGAAATAGATAGGTATTTTAATGACATTGAAATGCTAATGAACCAACTGCAACTGAACAATTTCCAGTTTATTCTAGCTATACATATATTAACTCATTTTATACTGTTTCAGTATAGTTTTCAAAAGTGAATGGTTTGAAACTTGCAGTGTGTAGTTACAAAGCAGTGAGACATTTAAGGAAACCATCCAATGCCTTGAAAATATTATATTGCTCTGTATAACCAATAACTTGTCATTCACAACTTTTTATGCTGTATTTTATCCATTTCAATAGGACTAACTACAGCACTTTTCGGTTGAGCTTGGAATGGCTAAAGTTTCATTGATAAGTCTTCGTGGGGAAAAAGATGAATAACCGAAGTTGCAATGGAGTCCACTAGCCTATTTCACACTTGCACAGGCTTTTTCCAAATTTCCTTAATAACTTCAATAATTCACCTTGACAACTTCATTTTTTCTCACAGACTTATCGATAGAACTTCATTCCAAGCTCAACTGAAAAGTGCTGTAATTATTGACTAGCCAGTTATTGGTCATAAAGATTGGCAAAATGAGATTTTATCTCGTTTCTGGCTTAAAATTACTGGTCACAAATGACCAAAATAACCAGTAAGGGAAAGATCTGATGGCCCACAGTTTGGCTCCAGTCAAACAATGATCAACCATATCTTTCATTGTTCCCTTTTTTAATTCCTCTGTGATAAAATTAATTTCATGATTTTCAAGCTTGTTCCTTATTCAAGGGCGGATCCAGGGGGGGTGAATTGGGTGGCTAGCCACCCCCCTTGGAGATGAAAAAAATAGCAAGAATGAAGGACAAAGTAAGGTCTAAAAGGCACTGTGGCTTTGTACCAGTCACCCCCCTTGAAATGATCCTGGATCCGCCACTGTTATTAGGGATATGATTGATGTGATAGCAAACTTAACAGCCTCCTAACCATCGACCCAATCCAAAAGTCTTTGTAGCACTGCTGTTTTTTTCCATTCTTACGATGTTTTCTATGAAAGGAATATAAATATTTGCTCTGTTCAAGTTGCACAATGCCAATTTGGAACTCCATCTTGTGAGCCTTTCTGTAATTGTATTTTGAAAAGGGAAGGAGTACAAACTAGGCCTACCATTAGCATTGTTGGCTCCAGCTGTATGCATGTCTGATGAATTTCTTTGAGCTCTTCAAACTAAAGTTTCTTTGATATATAAAGCATAGCAGGTAAATGTTCATTATTTTCACTTTATATTCCTTCCCTTTTCTCTTATGCAGTTGGAGGAATGCCTATTCACAGGATTAGGAAAACACATTTCATTTCTGATGTGTATAACAAATTGTTATCTAGGTAGGCTTTTCCAATTTTTCCATTCCAAAGCAGAATAAGTTTCACTGAGTTCTGCTATAACACTCGTTTTGGTTACAACATGAGTGAATAAACATTAGCTTGATCTGTAGTCTTTAGTAGGATGTATAGAAGTAATAAGAATGCTATACAGATTGACGATCCCTGAAGGTATCCTCTTACAATTGACATTGAATTTATTGAATTATCTTTGTTGGCTGGACCCAACAGGCAGAAAATAACACATATGAGGGTTCATAGAGTTATGTAGAAAGGGACTATGATGATTTTTCAAAATTTCTTTGCATTTTTGTAATTTCACTTCCCAGGTGAAATTTGTCTGAATCCACCCTTCCCAACCTTGAGATGCCATGCAATAACTCGTCAAGTCATCACCATCTCTTTGCATAAATTATGAATTGTCACTTTAATACCAGTATATATCCTGGTAATGACAATTATTAGATTATTATTTGGAGAATAGGGTATGAGATGGGCCAAACAAGTGAATATATAGTGTTCTCGGCCACTGGTTTAGGAGTAGTTGTCCTACAGTTTGATTAAAGTTGGGCAAAATGGGAGGTTATCAAGAATTTGCAGCCATTTATCAGGGAATGTATAGCATTTCTATTATTCTTCAAGGAAAAAAAGAAAAACAGGCCCATTTAAAATCAACAGTTATGCATATCAAATGGCTTAGGAGGCATATGTTGTTCATAGATTTATTTGCTTTGTCATGTGGCCATGTTTATTCCTATTTGGATTCAAATCCTATTGTTTTGATAAATATGGCCACCATGTGATGAAAAGTGAATAACTTTGTGACATTGTAATTAGGCAAATCAGCATTTTGAAAATTTTGATCCAAAACTGAACATTTTAATATAGCTACAAATGAATGACGAGATTTCTGCTGATTTTAAATGGGCTAATTTTTAGTTATCCTTAGACAAGGGTACAAAAATATTTTTTTGTTTTGTATATTTATTTTGTAAGTTTTGTATTTATATTTTGCAATGTAAAATAGCTCTGCACCGCTGATGTCCAAAAGAATAATTATAGCACACCTGTTGCACTAATTTACCAGAAATAAATATCAATTCATTGTTCACAGGTGAATTGTGATTATTCTACCATGTTGATTACCAAGAATATGAATTAATCAAGAAATAAAATCATCAAAAATATCAAATATTTTTTGCGGTTCATGTTGATGTTCTGAATGGCATTACTGCAATTTTTATAATTATTGTGAGTGATATGCATTAAATAATTCTCTGCTGGGGCAAAGCAAGCTGTCAATCAATGGGTGGGGTGGTGTACTACCAATTCCACAGGAATCCCACCCAATTAAATTTTGGAACTGAGGGTAAAATTTTGGTATCAGCTGAGTGGTGAATAGACCAATCCTTGCATCTTGTTCTCCCTCCCTAGATACTGTTGTTACATCGGACAAGCTAAAATTTGTTCTCGATATACAGTGTGGAACAGACACCGATTGCCAAACAATTGTAAATTTCTGTCATAAAATAAAGCGTTCTAAAGCTACATTTACAAAAGAATCGATAACAACTTGAACTTCTTATAAATTCGAG
>WUCR03030952.1:0-10379 GCA_009858155.3 Phymanthus crucifer
AGAATGGCTTTTTGTACACAGCAAATAAACGGCTAGCAAGAGCTGCCGGCGTAGGCGAAGGTTCCTCACTTTGCTTGTATCACTGAGACGAAGCAAAAAGACAAGACCGCCGATGTTCGTTCCCCTTCACGCTCAGCCACTCCAGGACTCTGGTAGATGTTCCAGAAAGGCTTTTCGAAGTTATTGACAACCTTGCAATGGAAACAGAAGGAAATAGGCCTGGTTGAAAGTGGTGTACATCCTGCAGAAAGCATGGCGAAGAAATATTACAGGAGAAACACCACACGATCTATGTGCCCCCGATGAAAAGAAAGGTTTGTGAATTCGCAGCGAAACTTGTACGCATGTCTTGTAAAAATACCCCATTTTTCAATAAACTTTGCTCCCTATTTCTACCTAAAGTTTAGAGTATAAAACATCAATTCATTCTGCTTCGTCACAGTCATACAATCTGGAAGAAAAAGAAGCGTTTGGGACGGAGCCTACAAGAGGTTTCACGAGTACTTCTCCTCGTTCGCAACTTTCCAAGGCATGTGAACGTATAATAAGATTGTGGATTAAAAAATAAAATAACTAATAAATGAAGTGACAATAAGAAAATTATACATTGGATATAATGTACATTTTTTGTTAGTTATGTGACGTTTCGTCTTCACCCTTATTGGTACTGTGCGATGCTGTCGAGTCTGCAAAGTATATTTTGGAGCATGGTTCTACAGTTGTACGATTTACATCCTTACTACACACTATTGAAAGGCATCTCCAAATACTGGATGGTCTGTGTGGTGGTAATACCGTGATAGAAACCTCTTACGGCACCGTGCAATTCAGTAGTAGAGGGAATGTTCAATTAGATGTCGACGTTTGGGAACGAATGTCTGAAGCTCTAAACAAGCTCGATGAAATTGAAGGTAGCAATTTAAAAATTTAGGACACACTTATTACAATACATTATTATGATACTATCGTGATACTAGTAGAGACTTTTAGTTTCCATAGAAAACCTTCCTTATACACCAGTATTGAAAAGGAGTGATGTATGACATAATTACATGTTAACTAGCACGTGCTCCTAAAGGGGATTCCCTGTAAAACAACATTTATCGTGCGTGACATAGCATAAACTGCGTTCAAAATTCTTTTCTTCATACTTATTGCCACTTATTTTTTCCATAAAATTCTTTCGAGAACCTAGTGGAAACATTCCAGCATGCACTTTACCACCATTATCAAGAAGAAGGGACACCACTTTACAGTCCTACACTAATGAGAGACTTTACAGAAGAACATTCTCCTGGGTTATTTGAGAAAATGCTAGATAGCATCCTGAAAGAAGAGTCTAGCAAAGAAAGACAACAACTCCAAGAACAAAGGACAGTTGTTCTTCTTCACATCATTGCCTATTTCAGGTAATGGTAATACATATATGGGAAAAAAGAAAAAATTCTAAAATAAAATGTAAACAAGGTTGGGGATAAAAATCTGAGTACTTATTAATAAGGAGTTTTGAACTCCACTATTACAGTATATATTTGTCCCTTGATTGGCACATATATTTTTTCTCAATTTCCTTTCCTATGACAGAAGAATAAAAAATGAAAGAATGAATGAAAACTGCATTGGTATTCCTCGCAACTTGATTTCCGCAGATCACAGAAAACTTCATTACTGCAAAAAGACATGGGTAATTTTTTAAACACTCATGCTGCTTCAATATCTGCCATCAACAGTGGCCCTGTACTTTGATACAGTACTGCCCCAGAACAATCGATAGGCAAAACAAACTTCTTAGGCAACAATACCCTTCAATCCTCTGCACAAAAGTTAAAGAAGCTACTCAGGTACCTTAGCTTATATTTTTGGCTTCTCAATTGTTCTATGAAATAATGATACAATAGCCAATGTGCGCGAGCGCCATGTTGAATTTTGAGCTCTCGGTGCATTCTGGGAATACTTTGTTCACATTTTACGATATCAGCTGATTGAACTGTAACAATATTGAAACTAGATATGCCAGGATTTTCGTGTTGTGTGCCTGGTTGCTTTAATAACAATAAGAAAGAAAGGCATCTCCGTTTTTATGAATTTCCAAAGGATACAAAAACCCCAAAACTTTGGATAAACAAAGTGAGCAGACAAGGAAAAACTGGAAAGTTTAGTCTGTTTAAACCGACGACAGGCCATCGCGTATGCAGTGAGCATTTTGAAGGAGGGAGAAAAACTTACATGATCCGTGTTCCTACAATATTTCCATGGAAAAAGGCTGAAAATAAGACCACGAGAAGACTCTTGATAAAGAAATCGGCATCCAAACAGCGATGGCAGGCCAGAAATCGCTACTTCGATAGTGTTGAAGTCAAACATCGAAGTTGAACATTCCTATGCTGTGACCTGTAGCAGCTCCAGTCATTTACTGTGTAAAATTAAAGAAAAAGACAACACCATCTCCCAGTTAGAGCTAAAAATCGGGGAACTTGAATCATGCATTCATGATTTAAAGGGTGAAGCAGACGAAAGGAAGAAAAAGTGTGACGAATTGACGGGGAAGTTTTAAATTTGCAGCAGAAAAATACAATTTTAAAAACCGAACTAAACCAAGTTCAAACAGAACTAAGCGATAAGACTTTCAGCTTTCAGTCCATAAAAGACAAACCAGATGTTGTGAAATTTTATACTGGCTTCTCCTCATGCTCTGAATTCTTTCCTTGTACGATTTTCTGTATCGTGATTTTTCTTATATCAACTATTGGGGTTCTAAAGCAACTACAGACAGTGAAAACCGAAGAAACCACAAATTAGCACCTGAAGACCAACTGCTTTTGGTCTTGTCCCGGCTGAGAGTTGGTTTATTGGAAGGAGATTTAGCCTACAGGTAAGAAAGTTAGAATGTAGTGTACATACTCCTTTTTTTTATGTACCGCTAACATTTATCATTGTTGTCTACTTTAGATTTGGCATCCACCATACCACTGTTTCAAGAACCCGCCGGACAATGTTTGATATAATGCACCATCGCTTTCGTCAAATTCCTATCTGGCCATCAAAGACCTTGGTTCAGAAGACCCTCCCAGAATGTTTTAAAGACTATCCCACTACACGTGTTATTCTCGACTGCACAGAATTTGTAACTGCTCGTGAGTCACTCCGGGTGAGAACCCGACTGGAACGTGAGCCCAGGGGGCCCGACAGGGACGACAAGGAGCGAGAAATAACAATAAAACAACTCATTTATTTTCACTCTTGACTTCTCGTCGAAACTCGCTCCTGGACTGAGGAGCACGTGTCTCGACATCCCATAATACATACACAGGAAGCCCAAACTACTGGGAAGGAGTTACATGGCTCCCCCAGATATGTGAATGTATGAAAACTAATACGCTGTGATAACGACTGTCAATATAAACAAATAACAATGTTTCTGAATGATGAAATGTTCAAATCTTGGTTGATATAACTGGCTCCTCGTCGGGGATCTACTCCGGTCTTCCAATTCTCCCTTGCTCGAGAATCAGTATCACCTTCTGGATAGGCCTGTCGAGATGCGTTCGTCGGCCATTGCGTACTATTAGGACTTGGATCTTTCTCACCAACTTGTCGGAACTTGGGTATACCTTGAGTATTCTCCCGAGGGGCCACTGGTTGCGGGGCGTGTCATCTTCGCATAACAAAACTACATCCCCGACTTGACTGTTTCTCTTGACCTTGCTCCATTTGTTTCTTTGGGTTAGAAGTGAACAATACTCTTTTTTCCATCTTTGCCAAAATTGTTCTGAGAGATATTGGACTCGTCTCCATCTCTTTCTTGAGTAAACGTCTGGTTGAGAGAAGACTCCAGGTGGTGGTTGTACTGCTCTTGGCTTCAGATGCAGCAGGTGGTTAGGGGTGATAGGTTCTAAACAATTTGGATCACTGATGTTTTCAACTGAGTGGCCTACTGTTCACGATGTTTTCGGCTTCCGTAAGGAGCGTGCGTAGAGTTTCATCGTCGACTTGAGATCCTTGACCTTTTAACAGATTTGAGAGCACTGCGCGTACTGAGCGAATTAGTCTCTCCCATGCGCCGCCCATGTGGGAGGCACAAGGAACGTTCAGTGTTTCTAAGTGTATCGCTCTTGATGCTAAACATGTAAATATCAGACCCCATCTCTTGAGTTCTTTTCTTCCTTCCTTGATATAGAATGGTCCGAAAACGTCCATGCCCGTATATGTGAAGGGGGCTGCTGGAGTGACACGTTCTGACGGTAGGTTGGACATCTTCTGAGTCTGTGTTCTTGCTCGTATCTTTCGGCATATTACGCAACTGTTGACAAGTCGAGCTACGGCTGATCGACCGTTGATGATCCAGAAACCGTTCTGTCTCACACTGTTGAGTGTCATCCCGAGACCTGCGTGACTTTCATCTTGATGCTGTTGTCTTATCAGCAACTGAGTAACATGACTGTGATTAGGCAGGATTACCGGGTGTTTCGCTGCGTAGTCTATAGAAGCCTTGATGAAGGCGTCCGCCGACTCTCAACAGCTGTCGTTCATCTAGGAAGGGATCGAGTCTGTATAGGACACTGTGTTGCTTCAAGTTAACGTTTCTCTCACGTGCTTGGCACTTCTGCTCGAACTTTTCCTTGTTCCCTTCTAGTTGCTTCAAGGTTCTTAGTTCGTCCTGGAAGGCGTCTTCTTGTACTGCCTTGATGATCGTCCGTTCAGCTTCGTTGAGCTCTTTCACTGTAATAGGGCCTTCAGGAGGTCTCCAGTTGTACTCTTTGTTCTTTCTCTTTCTCTCGATCATGCGTTGTATCATGGCGACCGATTTCTTCAGCCGGTAGAATGAAGAGAAACGTGCGAACCGTTCAGGATCTAGGGGCTTTCTTGGTTGGATTTCTTTATGTTTCATTGATGAAGCGAGTACTTGTGTATTCCTCTTCATTTCGACGTCAGTGGGGTCTAACTGGATATTGTTAAGCTTGTCTCCGGTGAATCCTGGTTTCCATAAGACGTCTGGACCTCTCAGCCATCTGGTGTTCTCTACTAGCTGCTTTGCTGACAGACCGCGGGAGGCCTCGTCTGCTGGGTTATCTTTGCCTGACACGTGGCACCACTGCTCTGGTGTAGAGTGATCTCGAATGTGTTGAACTCTATTTCCTACATACTTGTGAAAACGTCTAGCATCGTTGCTTATGTATCCAAGCACAGCAGCGGAGTCGGTGTGGAATACTTCTTGTACGTTCTCGTAGTCAAGTTCTTAGAGAATAGAGAACTAACGTTCACAGATATAACCGCAGCTGTGAGTTCCATCCGAGGGATAGAAATGGGCTTTATAGGGGGTACTCTTGCCTTGGCCATGAGGAATGCGACGCTCACATTTCCTTGATCGTTCTCCAGGCGCAGGTACGAAACTTCGCCTAAGCCTGAATCACTAGCGTCTGAGTAGTTGTGGATCTGTACTGAGGTAGGTTGTCCAAAGTCGGGAGGCTTGAAACATCTGTTGACTTTCACCTTCTCTAGGAGGGGTAACTGCGTTCTCCATCTTTCCCATCGCATGTAGATGTCATCTGGAACTGGTTGATCCCAATCAAAGTTGTCACGGCACAAGTCTTGTAGTATTCGTTTGCCTTGTAGTATCACTGGCGCTACAACTCCGAGCGGGTCGTAAACTGCACTTACTGTAGACAATATGCCGCGGCGTGTGCAAGGTTTGTCCTTGAGGTGAATCTTGAAGCCGAAGGTGTCCGATTCGATACACCAGTAGGTGCCTAGGGATCTTTGTACTGGAAGACTTTCATGCCTCAGGTCGAGGTTCTTCAGGTCTTTGGCACGATCGTCTGACGGGAGACTTTCCAGGACTGTCTTGTCGTTGCTGGCAAACTTGTGTAGGCGTAGGTTCCTTGATTCACATGCTGCTTGAGCTGCTCTGATTGTCTCGAGCGCTTCTTCTGGAGTGGGGAAGGACTTGAGTCCGTCGTCTACGTAGAACTCTCTCTGGAGGAAATCTGTAACCTTCTCGCCGTATTGATTGCGGTTTAACTCTGCTGTTTTTCTAAGGCTGAAATTGGCGACTCCGGGTGAAGAAGCAGCACCGAAAAGGTGCACGTTCATGCTGTACTCGACTATCTGACCTTCTAAATTGTTGTCTTCGTACCACAGAAATCGCAAATAATCACGATGCTCTGTATTAACATAAAAACTGTGAAACATCTGTTCGATGTCACAAGTCACAGCAGTCTGTTCCTTTCTGAATCGCGTTAACACGCCGATAAGTGCGTTTAGATGGTCTGGACCTTGCAAGAGGTTCTGATTTAAGGACTCATTCTGATAGACAGCACTGCAATCAAACACTACTCTAATTTGCTCCGGCTTTCTGGGGTGATATACCTCGAAATGTGGTAAATACCAGGCCTTTCCTGGGGCTGTCTTGAGCTGGTCTTCTGGCACACGGCTAGCGTGGCCCTTGTCGAAGATCTTCTGCATAAACTGGGTGTAGTCTTTACGCACCTGCTCATTCTTGAGAAGCTTTGTCTTTAGCGACAGCAGACGCTTGATGCACTGTGATCGGTTATCTGGAAGTTTGACTTCGTCAGTCTTGAACGGGAGTGGCATTTCCCAATTACCTTTACTGTTGACATGGATACCTTCTCCTAGAATGCGGTTGAACCGTTGATCTTCTATGGATTCGACCTTTTCTGTTCCACGAATGGAACGACTATGATGTACTTCGTTGTAATCTAGCTGCATCATGTTCTTTATCTGTTGCGGAGTCGTTACGTCTTTACTTTGGCTTGGTGCTAAGACAGGTTTTCTTGCAGCTGTGCAGGGAGGTACTTGCATGACAAGGTTGCACGGTCCTGTGACTTCCGTGGTTACACTTATCCTGTTAACTGTGGTCTTGTCTTCTTCACAACTCTCGTTGTCGAGGCATACTGGACCTATAATGGTCCAGCCAAATTTGTACTGCTCTGCCCATGGTTGGTTCTCTTTGCCGTAGATGACTTGAAACGGTTGGAAGGCTGTCGGTACATTTCTCCCGATTAACATTCCGATTTCTATTTCGGGAGAGAAGTGCAACTGATTTGCGATACGGTTCAAGTGTTCCCATTGGATTGCAACTTCTGGTGTGGCGATATTACTGTGGTCCGCAGGGATCCGGTCTTGAGTGTAAGCTCGTTGAATGTTGATGGGTTTATGCACCCCTTCGATGTCTTGCACTCGAAGTCCGTTTACCTTTCGTGTGCGAGAACTTTCCGTGCCGACGATAGTATTAACTTCGATGGTGACGTCTTCATACTGCGTGTTGAGCTGTTCGAGGAGTGAATTCGTGATAAAAACGTCTGATGACTGATCATCAAGCACTGCGTAGGTAGGTATTCTTAATTCTGGCCTTTCACTGTGGAATACCTGCAGCAGGAGTATTCTCGAGCATAGTCTTGCCGGTTGGAATGCACCGCAAACTTGAGAACATGCATTTTCTGCAGAGTGTGACTTGGGTGGAGATTGTTCGTTCTTATCATGTTTCGTGGGGTCGTGCAGAACCGTAGAGTGCTTTCCTTGACAGATCTTACATTCTAGCTTCGGTTGCGTACAGTTCTTTGAGACGTCTTGATCAGATGATAGACAGTTGTAACACACCCTCTTTGACCTTAGTAGTTCTTTTCTCTCAGGGAAGCTCAGCTTCATCAGCATTTCGCAGTCGTGAGTAGAGTGGCTGTTCTTGTCGTGATAGAAGCAGTGTGTTGACTTAGACTGTTGATTTTGCGGCTGCGGTGGCTGCTCTTTGGTGTGGAGCCGAGTTGATTTGGGTTGACTTGACGCAGAAGAGCTTGAGGTTTGGGCTGGTTCTTTAGAAAGGAGCCGGAAGAGCTTGGGTCCGGTACTTGGTGCAGAACTCGAAGCTAGTGTCGTAGCAGCTGACGGCGAAGGCGATTTTCGAATCCATCTGTTTAGTTGTTTGGTGATTTCTGGTGTTTTCCTGGACTCTCGAGGTGTTGCTGTGGTCTGTATCAACTGAGGAATGTTCATTCTCTGCGCATGATAGCAAACTTCATCTACGAATTCCCTAAAACTAGGGAATGTGTCCTTGCCTTTAGCGCTCTGTAGTCTCATTACCTTCTCTGACCACTTCGTCTTGAACCAAGTCGGTAGCTTTTCTATCAGAGGCAGCATCTGTGACGGGTAGTTGAAGACTTTCAAGCTTTCGATGTGGCTGCTGGCGATCTCTACTTGGCGGAGAAAGTCCCCGAATTCTTCGAACGCGGTGGCATCGTATGGTCCGATCTTGGGCCACGAGATTAGTCTTCTTTCGAATTCTGTTCCTATTACAGCTGTGTTGCCAAATCTCTCTTTTAAGATTCTGCGCGCGTGTTGATACGCTAGATCTGGGTCGCTGATCATGTATTGAAGCTGTTCAACTACTTTCTTTGCTTTTCCGTCGAGATGTTGGTAGAGCAGATGAAGCCCTTGCTGGGCAGTGATTGGGACAGAGTCTATTAATGCGTTGAAGGAGTTTTCCCATAGGAAGTATCTTGTCCTGTCCTTTTCGTCTCCTCTAAAGATCTCTGGCGTTGCTTGAGGGATGCGGTGTAGCTGACTGACCTTGAGGAGGGTTTCTTCCATCGACTGCGCGGCTTCACTCGGCGGGAATAAGGCTGTACGGGCCTGCGTGACCTCGTCGACCGTTCTTCGAGGATCTCGTTCTGTTCGATTGAATGTTACTTCGTTCTCTGTGTCTCCTTTAAAGATTTCTGTTTGATCTTTCCACTTCATGCTTCTGCTCTGTAAGGAGGGATCGTGTATTTCTGGTGGTGGAGGATCTGTACTTGGTGTTGACCCGTGAGGTACCTTTAATATTTCCGTTGTCTTGCTTGACTGAAAGCTTTCTGGAGTAGCTAAACTAACAGGGCGATTCTTGGAACTTGTGGTGTGAATAGTGGTGAGTGGTGGTGGAGTTCTTGTGGGGTCGTTCGGCATCTTACTACTATCTGACGTACGTGGAGTACTTGAACTGACTGGCGGACGGATGTCCTTTACTGGTTGCGGGATACCTGTGTCGCTCGTGGACGTGGGATTCACTGTTGTACGTGGAGTACTGGAACTGACTGGCGGACGGATGTCCTTTACTGGTTGTGGGATACCTGTTGCGGAAAACTGGAACTCTTCTGATTGTGGGATGCCTGTGGTGAACTGGAACTCTTCTGGTTGTGGGATGCCTGTGGTGACCTGTGGTTTAGCTACTGTATTTTGCTTGATCTTCGCATTTTCGACGGGTGTCTTGTTTTGATCGCATTGCAGGAACGTAGACAACATACTGACGTTCGCTGGACAACTTGGGCAATTCTTCTAATTCTTCTTCGTCTTCTAGCACCCTTTCATACACTGTCTCCTTTGCTTTTAATTCTTCTAGTTCCTGTTGGAGTCTCAACTCTTTCAGTTTTTTCTCCTGCTCTGCAATTGCGGCTTCATATTTTATTTTCTCTTCTAGCGCTGCTCTTTTAGCTTTAAATTCAACTAGACGCCTACAGGCGTTTACTCGGGCTACCTGAGTGTAATCAGTATGGTTGTTTGAAGGAAGCGCATCCTCAAGTAAACGCAGGCTCATGGAACTCACGTGGGCGAGAGAGTAGAAAGCCTGATAGAACGTACTTGAGATATAGATTAATTATACTTCCAATTTTTGCAGGGTTAAACAGGGTTTAGGATTTTGAGAAAAATATGGCAACACTACGCTTCACTTTGCGGGAGTATTCCAAATTGGATAGGGTCCACTTTTTTTCCTCATTTGTCTTGAATAGGTTATGGATATTTCACTCTCGAGTGTTTTAAATAGGGTCAGCTTTGAAGACCACTGGCGGCACCCCCCACCACCCCAGTGTTTAGCCTCATTGGACTCTCGCGAACTATTGAAAGTTGATTAGTGTATAACAAAATAACGCCGCATACCGATTGCGTTACAAGACTGACTAATAAGTAAATAATATTGTAACATGCCTTACTTCTGGTTTATTTGCGAATTTTTTCTTTAAAACATGTTAATTTTATCGATATAAAATGTGGATACGAAAGTTTTATTTGCATACAAATGAGAGATATTTTAATATTTCATTTTTTACCAGGAGGGGGGGCTGAAGAGATTTAAGGGGGCATCCCAAAAAATTTGGCTTTGAGGGAAGGTTACCCAAAAAATCATGGTTTTGTGGGGTTATTGGACAAAAACTAGAACAATAGGGGTTCACATGAAAAATATAGGTAACTGGGGGAGGGGGGGGGGGGTCCGTGTCCGCGTCTGAAATCACAGTCACACCCGGAAGAAATCACATTTTTCCGGAAGAAGTCACATTTCTCCCGGAAGAAGTCACATTTCCCCTGAAAAAATCACATTTTCCCGGACGAAATCA
>WUCR03031030.1:0-10376 GCA_009858155.3 Phymanthus crucifer
GAAATTTGAGTAAATGGCTCTGGAAACGTTTTGGAAAAGTTTTGGAATTTTTCACTCGGTAACTTGTACGAACCCTGCATTTCACTTGGCATTACCCTTAGCACCGAGTAACATGGCGTATTATGGGAAAGATTGGTCGTATTAGAACTTGCACATGCGCGTCTTAGAAAACAAAACAGGCAGTCCGTCAATCTCGTACCCAGAACCCTTATTTCTTACTGCGCACGCTCCACTTATCAAAAGTTGTCTTCGGTGTTTCTATACTTAACCCAAATGGAGGAAACGTTACGCTTGATAATTTTTGCCGCAATTTTCAAATTAACTTGTCAGAAGAACAAAATAATAGACCGGGTTACCTGTGTGCCTCGTTGCGCAAACACTATCTGGCGAGGTAATGCTCAAACATTTCAAAATGGGAAACAAGGTGATAACTGTATTTCTGTTCGTACTGCTATGGATCCGTTACCATGAATAACACGCATTGAAATTCGATCGAATCTCAGCAGCGAAGAGGCTCTAGAAGGCTGACGTCATCGAGGGTACCCTGGAGTACCGTGTGCGGAGGCGTTTGACACTTCCGGTTGAAAATATCAAAGAGGAAAATATGATGAACAAAACGAAAAGAAATTCTAAACCAAGACTACGATTTGATGAGGCTACAAGTTCGCTGTTGAACTCTATAGATGACGTTTTCTACGATGTGATGAATGATGACGATTTAAATCATTGAAACCCAAATATCGCTGGTTTTCACTCCTCTATGGGGAACTGGTTTCCAATTCTTTCCGTCCATTGGCCTTCAAATGTCTGTTCTCGGCGCTGCTTTGGTTCGGTGAATGTGGTTTGTGCTGAGAAGGAAACCTGAGTCTGTTGGCACGTGCATATCACTCAACCACTTCCTCCTTTAGGTCAAAGACCAACTCGACTTGCCCAGGATGGAAACACTTCGGCTACCGATGCTTGCGTAAGATGCGCTCTGCAACAATATTTTGTCTATAAGCCGAGCAACTTGAGACCACGGAAAATTGTTTATGATAATTGAGTAGTTAAGGTATTTCCATTGAATGTTACTTTAAATCGATGTAATGTGTCATTTTTTTACTATGAAGATTTAATGTTTAGGGTCGGTCATCTCGTCTGTATTTCATAACACGATGGCCGTGCCATTTCCGATCTATATCAATTACTGAATGGAGAAAAGAGGTTCCACAAGACATGTCCTGACTTGACTCTCAAGGTGCCACACTCAAAAGACCACAAGGACTTGAATAAAACATGTGATTTGTATTACTAGAAAAAACAAAGTGCCTTGTTTCATTCAAATTCATGTATGTCATCCATGTTAGGAGCCCATCATCTTGCTGGACGTAAATATCACCCTTTTAATCCTGTCAGATCGCCTTCGTCACTATTCAAAATGATTTCCATTTGACAAACTTGGTGCGCGACCTGGAATGGGCCTTCGCTTGCTCTTTGGCAAACATCAAACGATAAACAAACAAAGTCATGTCTGTTTAATGACAAAATTACTTTGAATTTGGTAGAAAAGTGAAGAATTTGATTGGTTGATGGCTTGACAGCCGCGTAGGATGACAGATGTGTTCACGTGACAGGTCAATGTCGATGTATTTAAAGCCAACGCTTGCGCCGTGCGATCATTCAGTACACGTGAAATGACGGTTAATAAAGTATCGGTGGGCAACGAGCAAATGGCTGAAGAAATTGGAACTAAACTGGAAGATTCAGCCAGCGATAGAGTGAGCGATGGTGTGGCCGGAACACCCAAAGAAGCGGCGCTTCGTGCTTTAATGGAAAGAACCAAATACCCTATAAGACAGTGTAATGGTCAACGGCGATACGGACCACCTCCTGGTTGGGGAGATAGACCCTCACCTCCACGAGGATGTGAGGTGTTTGTAGGAAAAGTTCCTCGCGATCTATATGAAGATGAACTTGTACCAGTTTTTGAGAAACTGGGAAAGATTTATGAAGTGCGATTAATGATGGATTTTAACGGCCAAAACCGTGGCTATGCATTCGTTGTTTACACAAACAAGGAGGACGCGAAGAGAAGTGTAAAGACTTTGAACAATTATGAAATACGTAAAGGCAAGTGCATTGGCGTTTGTTCGTCTGTAGATAACTGTAGATTATTTGTCGGTGGAATCCCAAAGAAGGTCAAAAAGGATGAGATCCTGGCAGAGGTTTCTAAAGTCACCGACTGTGTAGTGGATGTTATTGTATATCCGTCAGCACAAGATAAGACGAAGAATAGAGGGTTTGCCTTTGTGGAGTATACGAGTCACAGGGACGCAGCTATGGCCAGAAGAAAACTCATGAGCGGTAAAATACAGCTATGGGGACACCAGATTGCTGTAGATTGGGCTGAACCTGAACAAGAAGTAGACCAAGACATCATGGATCAGGTTTGTGTGCAATAGTTTCTTCATACACTTGTGCCATCTGATGAAGGCCCCTCCCCCATTACAACCAACACTTTCAACTAGGGGGCCGAGTCTTGTTCAAGACCTCGAGGACCACACTAGAAATTGGTTTATGTTTTTTTAAGAAGTGAGAGCTAGAGTTTAGAAAATATGGTCGGTGTTGTAGTGTTCGTATTGTTTGAAGGTTTTATTTGTTGATGTCGTGTTGGCTGTCCACTGCCCTTGTTGCTGTTCTTTGAGTTAATTAGCCTCTGAATGGCACGAGGCAAATCAATAAACCCAGCTTACAACTAAACCTTGACTAAATGCGATGTTTTGCTACTGTTTAAAGAGATGGTTCTCGCTTTAATAAGCTCATAGTCTCATGTCTTTGTTTTGTAGGTGAAAGTTCTATATGCAAGGAATCTTTTATTAAGCACAACCGAGGAAACAATAGAAGAATGCTTCAGTAAATTCGGCGAAGTAGAACGAGTGAAGAAGATCAAAGACTACTGCTTTATCCATTTTAGAACAAGAGAACAAGCAAGAAAAGCCATCCAAGAGATGAACGGTAATAAATATTTCACTTTTCTTATTTTTATACTCGATAGTTCATTCATTATGACAGGTATAAGGCTGGTTTTAGCTCGACCAGGTCAGGTCTGAATGTGTTCCCTGCCATAGCTTTGACCTCTACCCGTCGATTTTTGGTCATTCCGCTTGATTGTTCACTAAATAGCTTTGTTTAAATCTTAATGCAGGATTTCACACTCAATTTCTTTCTTTTGTGTTGGCGCTACAACAAAAACGTCCCAGGGGAAATTTTGTTTCTCGCGGCGATAGAATGGAACCGTAGCACTTCTCACACTTGAAGTAACACAAAGAATTTACTGTTGATGCCGAAAAGTGATTGCAATAAAGGCAAATTATTCTCTAAGCTAGAATCATAGCTGAACCTTAGATGAGATTAATCGATGAGCACCGGGAGAAAACTTTGATAAGACTTGCTTTGCTTAGGAATGATGTTGTTGTTCAGGATGTATCTACATGCCTAGTGTTCTCTGTCAGTGCAAACCAATGGCTTTACTAATTTATCTTTCTTGGTGCAAATAACTGATCAGTGTTAATCCCTTACAACATGAACAGTCAGTAAATTAGCATGGTGTATAAGGACAAAGGCAGCTTTCTTTGAGCAGTTCTTAGATAGTTTCCCTCTAGTTGTTTTGTTTTTGTCACGTGTAGGTTGTAACATGAGCTGTGCTTTTCGAATCTCGTTCGGTCTATCGATCATGAATTTTTCCCCTCAACTCGCACTCGTAAATAGCTTTACTAAGCTTACGGCTTTCTGATAATCTCTGATTTAAAACAAATGACAAACTTTTCAGCGTGAGTCTGTTGGTTTGACATCCGTTAAAATTGTGGTGGGTCGATCACAAGACTATCACTTGAGACAAGTGACCAGGAGCTAAAAATAGTTGATTCCTTTGGTTTGTTAAAGTATATCTCGTCCGAAAATGCCGCAGTAACGCCATCTCTCATACTCTTGAATTAGATATACTTTCAAGATTCATTTTTGAAAAAATTCTAGAAAGTTTTAATATTTTTAAAGATATTCCAAAGTTTTAAATTGTATACTTTGTTGCCCACAAGAAAACCATTCGTGTGCCATCCTTGGTGACGTGATTATTACAATTTTAACGAAAATGAAAATGTCCGCTATTCTAAATAGAGTATTAGTGAAAAGGAAGTTTCGTTAACTAGTATTTCTAGCATTTTTTAGTCGCATGGTTGGGATTTAAGTCTGAGAGTTCCTGCTTGATCCCCTATGGATTCTCCAGGTATTGTTGTTGAGTTTAAAGGCGAAACCTGTCCGGGCATAACACGGTGTTCGATTTAACCTTGGACATACCGAATATCGATGACAGACCAGACAAGATTACAATTCTCTGCTGATAGATGAGGTATTTAAACGCCTCTCTTTGCTCTTTAACTTCTTCTCGTTATCCACTCAGTACATATACACTGTACCAGGATACTGCAAAGTTTTAAGTTGAATTATTTACTGTTGAAATAAAACTGCTAAACCAGGGATTGTCATGCCAGAGGTAATTTAAGGTGATCTTAGTTTTTTTTACTTCTCATCTTGCCTTGTGCTCTTCAGGCATGACATCGTTATTGTTCCATGCATGGCTGGTATTTGATCCACCTCACTAGTGTCCTTATTGCTATTAGTGCAATACAAAGTCTGTAAGTTTTTTTATTTCACTTCAGATTAGATTTCTCCTAGTGTCTTATTTTTGACATTATTCCTCATTAGTGTCCTGTTTTCTTGTCTGATACCCACAGTATAAAGAAGTATTCAGTGATTCAGGGGTATCACGTGAAGATATGTAACAGAGCATCATTTTCCATCACGAAGGGGTGCCTTGGATAGCTTTCATTCATGGTTATGGCACACTACAAAACTTTAAAAACTGTATTTGATTGTCACACTTTCTGTTGCACCTGAGTTTGATCATGTCTGCGATGTTTACATGTTTGATATAAGTCAGAGTCTTAAAGGGTTGATAGCGCTCTATCATCCTTGTGTATCGCATACCCTACACTATATGTGCAGTTTAATTGAACATGACATACTGGCCTTCTTCACTGACTGGTGTGGATTGTTTTTTTTTTCCCAGGAAATGAGATCGATGGCAATGAAGTAGAAGTGACCTTGGCCAAACCTGTGGATAAAGACCATCGTCAGGCCAAATTAGCTGCAAAAGCTATGATGTCAGCATACAGCTTCATGCCATATGATTATCCACCAGCATTTGTGTTCCCTTCATATAACAGTCCGTTCATGACAATGCCGCCACCCCCTGTGACAAAGTAAGCTAAACCATGAATCTAGAGATATGAATGATGTTGCAACTGACCTTTTCAGTTACAGGTATTGGGTATTGGGAGTTGGCTTATCATCCCCCTTGCCTAGTGGCTGAATTGCGGGGACGCAGCTCAACGTGGCTGAGTCAAAGGCATACAAAGGCGCCTCTGGCTGCCGCCATACAACTCATGTCTGGCCATGGAGCACAGCCTAGATCAAATCAATGTTTTCCCATTTCAGACCACATGTCATTGTTTAACCGTTGTGCATGATAAGACACATGCTTATGGATACAACTGAAACAAAGAATCATATTCTCTAGGGAATGACACGTGGTCTTAAATGGTAAAACATTCACATAATGTAAAAGAAAAGGTCTATTTGAAGGCATGCTGGGATGGTATTGCTGCAAGGAGTATCAACACAAGTTGCAGTTATTGCATGATGCAATCTAGAATTGTATAATATTAATTCCTCTGCTGTTTCATTGCTACAGTGGTGTTGGTAGAGCAGCAGCTGCTGCCATGGGTGGTACTGGACGTGCAAGGGGGCGTGGCCGCACTGCAGCTGGCAGTCGGTCGGCAGGAAACAAGTACTACTTCCCAGGAAGTCCGTTAATGTTTAAAGGTTACTATGGCAATCCTCCTGGCAGACCTGGTTACTATGGAGATGGATCAAGAAAGGGACAAGGACCTGAGGTGAGTTAACACACATACACATGACTTTTGCTGAACATTTAGGCAGAATAGCAAGGTAAAAGTAATTCCTTTTACTTTTAACATTGTGGGAAGATGTGGGCCAAATCTCCCAAGCTAGCACCTCTGTTTTAAGTGCTCAAAGGTGTGACCTTTATCGCTTTGATGTGATAGATATAAATGAGCAGGAAAACTTTATGGGGATCTTGATTGGCAATGGCGTAATCTGCAACTTATATTTTCAAGATTGAATCACTTTTTGCTGAGGAAATCTGAGTTGTTTATATGTGCTATTGCTTGCTTGCTTAGAACTGTTAGATTTTGTTGTGTCTGACAACATCCAGTGCTATCTGACCTAATGATGGCTAGTTTTACCAGTTGTTTGAAAGAAGCTGCTGATATTCCCACAGGAATCCATGTATGACCTGTTACCAGGAATGGAGCTGACACCTACAAACCCTTTGACTCTCAAGCCCAATGCTTTGAAGTCCCCAGCACAGGTAATGATGATGATATGAAGATGGCTGAAAATCACCAACCTGGGTTATAAGTAACGGACACACAGCATTATCTGTTATTGTCAGAAGTGAAGTCCCTTATTTTCAAAAGAAATCCTCAGGGTTAGGACATGGTGACCAGCCTAATCCACGTATGGTTGAACTGATTGCAACTAAGTGTGATGTTGAATTTAGATTCTAGAAGATGTTTGCCAGAAGAACCAATGGGGAACACCAGTATACACTCTGCACAGTACTGCAGGACCACAAGATATGCAGCTCTTCTTGTATAAGGTATCATTATCTACTCCCTTGATAACGCTCTACAAATTGATGCCTTGACATTAGACAGGAACAGTTGAATGTGATGTGGTTTGTTTGAAAAACAATTTCGTTTTTCTGGAAGAGGTAGATTCTTTTGAGGTGCCTGTTGTCACGGCTGCCATCATGTGGTGATGCAATGACATGAGTTCTATTAATTTCTGTTGACTAGCTCATCAAAGTTTTGCTGTTAGAATGTCATTGATGCTCAACTCATATATTGAATATTTCAGATTTCCATTCCAAACCTTAACTCCTCATACCAACCATCCAAGCTCTGCCGTAGTGTTGATGATGCCAAGAACTATGCTGCAGACCATGCCCTACAGCAGCTGGGAGTGCCATTAGATGGTATGTCTAGGTAATGAAATACATTCTAGCTAATACTGCAATAACCTACCATTACTTGACCTGTTTTCTGGTGTATGTATCTGTAGTTTTTCTGCTAGTTATCTGTTCTTAATTCTTTGTTCCCTTATGATGTCATTTCTTTTTTCTCTTTGTTTTCCCCTTCAGCCCAGGACATACCAGCTACTACTGTAACCCCAGTGGTTTCTACGGTAGCATACCAAGCCCGCCCTATGCCGCCAGGTCTGTATGAATATGACAATAGTTTAATGGGATACACACTGTATATTATGCCAATATAATATATTGAAGCTAACTGCTTGACATCAGTGCTCGTTTATATACATGACGGTGCAATCAAAGCTTGAGGATAAAAGTGTTGCCCACTCTGTTCGCTTCTTCCCAATGAGAAAAGTGGGAGTCAATGGCAGAACCATGGCAGGGCTTCAGTGGACTTTGCCCTGCTGTCTTGTACTCCTCTGTCCATATATGGTCAGCAACTCATCTGATTATGGTTACTGTTCTTTTTCTAGGCCCGGTCTACAGTATCCACAGTAGTGTGCGTCCAATAAATGCCAATGACACTAACTCCTACACTTCGGGCTTTGTACCCATGACTCAAGCACCCAGCAGTCCCGGTGGAGCTGTGGTGGCAAAAATGTGGCCAGGGGGGGTACCACCCACTCAAGATGGAAGCATTTATGGTAACTATGATGGATATGCAGAACAAGGGGGGTACCCTCAGAATATATATCAATATTAACAATTATTAGATGTTATTAGAATTATATATATAGCCTTTAATAGGTGTTTATATTTGTAGATTTATTTGAGATATTATTAGTTCTTCTATCTAGTTTATTGGTAGTTTGGTTTATTTTACTTTTTTTCAAATTCAAATGGCTATGAGCCAGGACAATAATCTGCTCTCTAAATTTGATGGCAGTCTTGTAATAAATACCTTTTCAAGGTACGCCAGTCAAGTATTTGCTATTTTAAAAGTTCGTATTCTTTTACGCACAAGTAGGCAGTAGATTGTGTTAAATTATATGTGCATGTGAAATGCGTCATATTTGTCACTAGCGTGACTCAGTGATCAGAATGATCACTTGCGTTACATTTTGGCTGACGTGTAGCGTGACAGGTGATTTACATTTTTCCTGATCACTTGCGTGACGTGAGTGCATATGCCGCGAAAGATCATAAGAAAATGTTTACATCGTCAAGATGTTTTTATCAGCAAATGCTGTAGATATTGCATTCATTCGTCCTCTTCAACATGCCCTAAGAATCAATTCCCTCCACTGAACGATGAGTGGAGTAGATGATGATCACGTGATTGAAATGTGTGGCAATACAATTCATGCGCCAGAAAAAATAACGCGATTTCTGGAGGGGGGCAGTGGTATTTGTTATTTATAAGACCGAATTGGAACTTCTACATTCATGCGTTTGTTAATAACGTCACAAGAAATATATTTTATTCTCCAGTTGTCAAGTCAACAATTTTAAGTTTTATGTCCAAGAAAAAATAAAAAAAAGCATTAGCTTGTACAATGTATTCTTACTAGATCACTGGATATTTATAGTCGGCCATGCAAATGAAGTAATAAGACTGAGAATACGAAGTCCCAAGAAAAGTGTACATATGGTTACTATGGTAACTGGTGAAGATACCGGGATGGTGTCGGGTGTGTTCAATGGCGGCATCTTTCTCTCTTGCAACTGGACTTCGGTCGTAAATACAATTTTAAGCTGCAAAACAACTTCAATCAGGTTGCCGAACCTGTAGCCTGTAGCAAGTTCTATACTAGGAAGAGAGGAATAATAAAACAAACAGAGCTTTAAATAACTTGAAATAACTCAATTTTCAATGTTCAAAATAAAGAATAAAAAGAGTTCTACTAAAAACAACAAAATCCAGTCACAAAGATTCGGTGCCAAACGTCTGATTGAAGGGTCACGTGATATCCATTCTGTTTTTCATTAAGAATAAATGACGTCATCACCACCATGTTAATTCATTCGGTCCATTACATTTCAGTTTACTCCAAAACAAAAATTCATTAGCCTACGTCAGCAAACATGGTGTGGATGACGTGTGCGATAGGCAGGCATGGTAGTATGGCTAAGGTTATGATATGAATCCTCGTAGTTGATTGATTTTATTAGAAATTAGCGTTAATGTTCCTAGAATAGAATAGATAGTAAACTTTAATTAGCTAATCTGATTCATCTGTCGAGAAATATTGTCAAAAGGTAGGATAATACAATAAATAAATATTTGCTACCGTCAGCCGCAGGCTCTTGTTTCTCCCGCCTTCATTAACAAGCCTTATTACCTTTCGAAATCTGCGTTAGCTCAAAACGTACACAGCGAACAGCACGTAAAAAGTCGTAAAAGAGGGTAAGATTCTTTTAAAACCATGAACCTAGTCCTTGGTTTTTCATTGGATATTTTTCAAAAAGTTGCTCCCATTTTCCCAATGGTTGATAAAAGCTCTCTGCTGAACACTATTGTAGTAATAAACGCTTCATCCTGTGGCACGGGCTTCCTGTGGTATTTTCTCACCTGACCACAATCACAGGAAGCCCAAATACGGTCTTTTTTAAGGCGTATTTCTAGACTGCGCAAAGCTTTCATTGAAATTCTACTCACATATCGGCCATTCGTCCTAACTAATCTTATGAGTAAAATTGAATCCCTTTAAATTTCCGACCACAGGTTAAAAGCATGGACGCGATAGACTTTCGCTCTTTTTACCCAATCCATTACCAACATAAAAGGCATGTAAGTCAACAAAAGACTTTTTATGCTTTTCATAGAGAAATGTTTATTTTAAGAGTAGAAGGGAAAATGGTCTTACACTTAATATGATAACAAAAATATCGACAATCTGTCTATAAATGCAGACAATCCATACATAAAGCCTGATTCTCACTAGCGACGCAAGCATAAGAACAACGACATACGCACGCGCAGAAAGCCCTTCACGGTTAGTTAGCCCCTTTCTTTTCGAGAAGAACAAAACATTCAGTTGACATTGAAGAACTATCTGTGCTTGCGTGTGTGGTTGTGCTTATGCTTGCGTCGCTATTGAGAACCAGGTTTAAGAGTCATCTAATGCAGTCTCCAGCTAGATTGCAGCCAATCTCGTTCCCAGAGCCCGCGTTCCTCTTGGGCAGCGCCGAGAAACGAAGGCTCTGGCATAATCCAATATTT
>WUCR03031141.1:0-10375 GCA_009858155.3 Phymanthus crucifer
TCCAGAAAACATTACGGTCGCGGCAAGGCACGCACGCGGCAAGGACCTTTTCACAGTCATACGAAATCTGCTCTATGTGGTACTTACGGTTGCGCTTTGTTCATCGCGACCATAATCATCGCTTTGTACTAATGAAAGCTTCTCTTTCATCCAGGACTCGGCGTCATTGGCATCAGAATAGTACTGCGATGTGGATATATGACAAAAAAATTGGCTATTTATAATGATTTTCATATGACGAAATAAAACAAACATACAAAACAAAAATACAGATTCTGGAGAAGAAGAAGCGACAACAGCAGCCAGGGACACAACAACAAGCAGCAGGAACAACAACAGTATCAACAACAACTACAACATGCAGTAGAAGAGACAATAGCAGCAGAGACACAACAAGAAGCAGAAGGAACTGCAACAGTACCAACAACAAAATCATGCAGTAAAAGAAACAACAGCACAGCTGCAACAGCAAGCAGTGACTGCAAAACGGCAGCGCTGTAAAGCAACAACAGCATCTAGCAACAGCAGCAACAACAACAACAACAACAACAACAACAACGACAACGACAGCAACAAAGTAAAAGAGAAGACCACCCCGGAGTAGTTGATTAAGCACCTGAAGGGACTGCGCAGCATCTTTTAAACGCTCTCTTCTGTTCTGAGACAATTCCTTGACACGTATCCAGTTTGCCTGTACTTGCTTGATCTTCGCCTTAATCTCCTTGGAAGCGAAGTGTCCTCTATCGATCAGTGATTGACCTCGAGCACACACTTGTTCACAATGTGCGAACCGTCCACTGATCTCCGCATCTAGAGCCTGTCAAAATAAAATTAAATGTTTGATCTTTTTTTCGTCTAGCATGACCAGGTAACACTCTCACTCTCTCTCTCTCTCTCTGCCGCTCCCTCAAGAATGTTAAGGAAAAACTTTGGTCAATCTCGTACCCAGAGCCCGCGTTTCTTATGGCCTGCGGTGAAGA
Organism: Phymanthus crucifer; assembly: GCA_009858155.3. NCBI lineage: Eukaryota > Metazoa > Cnidaria > Anthozoa > Actiniaria > Phymanthidae > Phymanthus > Phymanthus crucifer. The sequence continues at coordinate 981 of WUCR03031141.1, forward strand.
ACGAGGGCTCTGGCATAATCCATTTTATGATGCATGCGCTTTAATACCAGAGGTTATGAAATCTTTGAGCGCTGCGCACAAATGCCGGAAGTCCAAAAAATCCTGGTCTCAAGAATGGATTATGCCAGAGCTCTCGTTCTTCACCGCAGGCCATTGATCTTTGGTAGATACTGCAAGTGCGCAGAAAACGAGTACAGGTGTACGGGTCTCTCACCTCGTGTCTTTGTTGTAGTCTGGTCAAACTGGCCAAATCTTTGCCCACTTCTTTAGACGATGCCAACTGTTCTGTCTCTTTGATAAAGATATCCTCTCCCTCCAGGTCCCCAATGAATCTATAGAGTTTGAGGGAGTCTTCGAGTCTTGCTCGACGTTCCTTTCCTAGTTGAACCAGCGCCTAAAAATATAGCCATGCATTAAAAGGTGTGTTTATATACTGTCCGTTGGCAGGCCTCCATGTCTATGCAATATTCCGAGGGATAAAGACGATTTTCCCCCGATTATATTTTCCCCATCGACGCCCTCTTAATGGACTTCCTGTGTATCTCTACTCTGTCAAGGACGCGGTGTTTGATTGAAAAATGCGTCAAGTCAATATTGTCAATTCCTAGTAAAATTTCATGGCAAAACTAAAGAATAGTATTTATTTTTGAATTAACAATATTGAAACGACGCATTTTACATTAGGGACCTTAAGCTTTGCTAAATCGATGACGGTGACGTCATCCGGACGTGTAAATAAATTTACTTGGGCTCCTTTTTATGGTACCCTGGGTACCGCCCCAGCCCTCCTCGGGCCTTTGGTACCCAGGGTATTTTATGGGAGATTTCATTCCAAACGTTGTAAGTAAAGTAAACTCATCCACATGTAAGATAGCTTTGAAGGCGCGAAAACCCAAAGTGAAATTACTTGCACTTCCGGTTGACGTCGCCGTCGTAGATTTTGCCAAGCCCAAGGTACCTATTCAAACAGCGGCAAAATTGTAATCTAGTTAAGTTGCCTTAATTATTTTTGTTTTGTTTGTGTGGGCGGAGAGGAAAATGCATTCGTGACTAATTATGTTGCATAAAAATCTTTTTCATAATACCTGATAAGCTTGTGTAAGTAGTTTCTGCCTTTCCTTGATCACTTGAGTTTCAGGATGATCAGCGTTTACAAACTTGAGCGCATGCGCATTAATCTTCTGGATTCTTTCTCCTTGTGCTTGGATCTGGGACTCCAGGAGGCTGTGCTTTTGAAGGAGGTTCTCCACGTCAAGAAGATGGCGACCGTAGTCCTCGGAACGAAGACCCGCCTAAAAATAATAATAGTAATAATAAAAACAAAGTTTTGACATTCTAGAAGATGAAAGACTTAGAATACATAGATTACAACTGAGTTGGCAGTTGCGGGATCTCCCGGGTTCAAGTGCTCGCCTGTACCAACACTCAGGGTCTGAAAATATCCGAGGTGTTGCCTTTGATCTGCAAATGGTTAGACCTTCAAGCGACCCGGATGACCACGTTAATGGCGGTCCGTCCCTTATCAACTAGAGACGGTAAAGATCATTTGAACCACTGTCATGAGTTATTCTCCACGAGCAAAGTTGATGTTATATCCATTTTAGAACAGTATTGAGTTAGAGTTGTACAACAAAAACGTGTTCTGCCTACAATCAGTACCTCGATATCCATCATGTCCGAGTGAGCGCTGTCCATGTCCCTGAACACGCCCACCAGATCCCTCAACCCCATCAGCGTGGTGCGACGACCTTGCAGCTTATTGACTAGTTTATCCCACTTGGTCATGATCACCTCTTCTCTGTAGAGAAAATGAACATGCAAAAGGGTAAGGAAACATTTTTATAGCTTGCTAACAAAATTTGGGAGTTTTTTAAATATTTTTTCTCATTTAAAGCCGAAAAAGATTAGAGAGAAGTCGAAACATACACAGATACCTTACTCTCACTGCATCTGCCCGGTGATAATCTTCATCGAGGAGTTCTTGAGCAAGATCAAACACCATTTGAAATCGCTCCTCCTAGATTAAAAAATTAAAAGCATTTTACCACCATCACTCCCCATAGGGGCTTTTTCGTGACGTTGCCCTTTCAACCCAACCCAATCCCTTAAAAATCTCAACTGGCAAGGAGGCAAACCAGTTGGCTATATACAAGCATGGTCGAGAGAATGAATTTGATCAAATCGAAATCCGAACAAATACAGTCTCAGCTAGCGGTCATGGCGGGACTTGAACCCGGACCCTCGGGTTGCAAGACCAACGCCATGACGACTCGGCCACGCTGCCTCCAAAAAAAGTTGCATAACGAAAACGTGTGTAAAAACCGTGTTGTTATACGCCTGTTCTCGCTCATGTATTCTGATTGGCTGTGCTATGAATGGTTTGGGGTGGATAAATGTTCATGTACCCTGGCCTTGACGTCCGTACTGATTGCTTCGTGTCTTTTGAGGGCTGCTTCTACGGTAGCCGCGTCTTGAGCGAGCCGTTCTTCTTCTAACACATGCATCATATCATCCAGCCATGACTCGCGCAACGTGGCCTGAAAATAAAAGAACAGTTAGAACAGTTACATTAAACATGGGCCTATGGCCTGCGATATAACTAAGCCGGTAGTGCGGCGTAAAGTCCTAACTTCACAGTAGACAGCTAGCAGCTACGATAGCAATTGCCATGCGCGGTATAGTCTTGCAAGTAATTCCTCACATAACTGGCGAGGATGTATGCAGTTTTCAAAAACATCAGCCCAGATGCACCAAAACGCCTGCAGACTAAATATTTACTAAAAATAATAAGGCATACCTTTCTTTCGAACTTATCGGCCATTTTCTCCAGCATTTCTTGTCTAAAGTAAATAAAATTGAAATGGTTGAGATTTTGGAAGTTGGAAAAAGCAAGGTAACGAGACGAGGAGTGGAGAGGAGTCAGTCGTGGTAGGGCGAAATGGCAATATAGGGGGCTGCGCTGGGCGGGGTAGGGAAAGAACACAGCAGTGTAGGACAGGACAGGGTGGAAAACCGCGAAGAAAGTCTGTTCATATGCTGCGTCAAGTTCTGGAATCGATCCAGAGTTAGTTAGTCTGCTTTATTCGGCTGTCCGCAAAATTGGCGCGAGAAAACGAAAGAAAATTAGGGGTGACAGCGCAGACAAGCGCCTGCATGAACCAAGCTTTTCTGACAATGAGTTGTCACATGTATTACCGAATGAGTTCGTTTCTTAGAGCGAGTGCTCGGTCATGCTCTGCACTCTCCATCTCCTGCCACGCCATGTTGACATCCTTGACATACGACCCCTCAGGGGGGGTGTAGGGCTTCTGGTTGTTAGCCGTGCGTTTGGTTTGTAGACTAAACAGATGGGCTTCTATGTTGACTCTCTCCGCGTACCTGAATAGGAATGAACACAGCATATATGAACAACATGCTTCAATTAAATCAAAACGCTCACGGCTTCTGCCAGCTAATGTACGTTGCAGCCTACATTAATTTTTCTTCTTCGCCAAATGAATGATTCAATGTAAGAGTTGATTTTTGTCGAACTGGCAATAACGTTACACATCTAAAATTGCGTTGATTTGTTTAAACGTTAGACTGACAGGGAGGGGTACGGCACAAAAGGTCGACTGAAGGGGGGTCCACATCACAATAAAGGGGACATAAGACAAGGAAACAACTTCGTTTGAGAAGAGAGTGCGCACCCTCCCTGCACTTCTCCCCTGAAGCCACCCTTGACGAGATCAGTCAACTCGCTCATTCCTGCATTTTTCAGTTTCCATTCTTTCATTTATTCATTTATCGGTCCTATGTTCTTGTTCATTCATTCAAACGTAATTGCGTATATAAGTTTATTCGTTCGTTCAATACTTCATTCAATCAATTCTCATCCCTATATTGTACATAGCGAGTGCTATCTCCTAGCTCCTCAGGCTTTCCTTGAGTAATTAATTGTGCGTACTCACTTTGGAGGTTTCTCGATGGTCCTGAAGTGTTTGAAGGCTATCATTTCTTTCTTGACGGCAGCCAGAGACTTATGGAAGGGTTTTGCCATGTTTTTGATCTTGTTATGAATCCAGGACAGCAGGTCTGACACCATGGATTCATACGTACCTTCCATCTCCTCGATCTCCATCAGCACGCTGATTATCTGTGTTTGTAGAAAATAATAATAAAATAATAAACATTTTACAACCATCACTCCCCATAGGGGCTCTTCCGTGAGGTTGCCCTCCCAAACCCAACCCAATCCCTGAAAAATACCAAATGGCAAGGAGACAAACCAGGGACGGATCCAGGAATTGAAGAAAGGGGGGCCGGAAGAATATTGTATGGCCAAAACCTTCTAGAAAGGGGTGACCGGAGAAATTTTGCCAAGTCAAAACCTTATATTCAAGTGAGAGGGCGGCCCTTGCAAACCAGTTGGCTATTTACAAGCATGGTCGAGAGACTGAATTTGATCAAATCGGAATTCGAACAAATACAGTCTCAGCTAGTGGTCATGACGGGACTTGAACCCGGACCAACGCTCGGCCACGCTGCCTCCTATAAAACAAGCAAATGTGCATTTGTCACTTTTCGCCTTAGACGCATCTGATAAACACATAACAGAGTCTTGAAGAGGTCTATAGTACAGGAAACACTAGGCAACAGGTCGGTGACAACAGGTCGTGTGTACCATTGACGAAACACGTCGCTACTGCAAGCCGCTTACATGTGGCAAGTAGTTTCGTATTTCAAGATGGAAGGAACCTGGAATCTTCTACAGGGATCGTAAAGGTGCGGTAATAGGAGCAACAAAATCGTGCAACTTGTCGCGCAACATTGTGGCGTTGCAAGTTGCAGAGCAAATGCTGCTCGTATTACCACCCTAATTTTTGTTGCGCGACTTTGTTGCACGAAGTAGAAGCTCTTTCTACTTTCTGCTACAAAGAAAATTTGTTGCGCGCAGGGTGGTAATACGAGCAGCCTTCACTCTGCAACTGCCAACGCAACAATGTTGCGCGACAAGTTGCACGATTTTGTTGCTCGTATTACCGCACCTTAACAAAGTGGTTACCTTGGCAACCCGTCTACCGCCAGTTTCCTCTGACTTCATCTTAGCAAAGAACTGATAATAAGCAGACACATACGTCATAACGGAACGATCATCAGGACGTGGACAGTCCACATCTGTAGGAAGAGGAAAAGAAGAGAAAAGCCATGGTCTACCTTCTCCCATTTTTTCTCTCGCCTTATATGTTGTGCATTTTTCTCTGCTTTCATATTTCCCGCGCCTCAAAAACCCAATCACCTTACTTCCAATTTGATTTGCGAGTTTAGCTTCGATCACTGCGTTATCCTTTGATTTGCCTGACTAACTTCCAGGTTAGTCTCACTCTTACCCTCGACATCAAGTAGCCTAGTGATCCCCAGACTCTCCTCGGCCACTTTAAATGCATTGCTCAGGTTGGCTTCGTGCTGACTGGGTCTGAGTGACGCGTAGTCAATCAAATCAGGCCTGGACAAAATGAATAATGACATTTACCCTGTGAGCTAGATCCACAAATCACAGAGATTCGAAAAGTTTGATTCCAGCTACATGGGCTTATGAGTGACGTCATTCGTATGGGAGAAAGACTTCCAGGTCAAACAAACATGAATAGTTATATATCTATTTCAAAAAACGTTGTCGCAACCAAGAGGCTCAAACAACAAGACAAGACCGCAGAGAACGCCGGTACTTTTGCTTGTAATAAATCAATTCATGGCGTATTTTCATTACTCGACTTCACAAATCCCTCAAAGCATGTCTACTTCAGAAGATAATTCCATTACAGCTACATTCAGTTGCACAATCCATGGCTAGATTAATCGGCAATTACGAGTACCGGCGTTCTCTAAAGTCTTGACTTGTTGCTTGACGCTCTTTGATTGCGACAACGTTTTTTTGAAATAGGTGTATATTCAACTGACCAAGGGTGGTGAATGTTTTGCATTTGTATGTTGATTGGGTTACCTGTGTTTGTGTATCAGCGCGTTGAATGCCAATCCATTACGCCAGCTGGTTGTGAAGTTCTTAATATCAACACCAGGGTATCTGATATAAGCAAGCAAAAGATCATATCTAGGTGAAACCAAACAATGAACCAAGGGGTTTGAACAAAAAAGTGGGTAAGGGCCCTGATGTACCACCTTTTCTTTCTCACTACAGCATATCCCATCCCTTTTTCCCTTCCTTTCCATTTCCTATCCTCACTTACTAACTTCCACTTCTCCTTTTCCCTATTACAGTAATTTTCATTAGCTTTTATTATCCTTTTCCCATTCTTTCAACTTTCATTTCTTTCTTCCATTACGAAAATGCATGCTCCATACTTCTCTCTTAAATGCAGTCTTTGAAGCCAACTAACTACATAGATTCCATACCCTTTTGTCTTTCTTTGGCTATTTTTCCCATTCTTTCAACTTCTCTCCTCTATTCCATTTCCTCCCTTCCCTTCTATTTCATCTATTATGAACATGCATGCTCTCTACACCCCTCCTAGTTAATTAATGCAGTATTTGTAGCAGCCACTAACAACATAGATTCCATACCCTCTTGTCATCCTTTGGCACCAAAGCAGAAGAGCATCCTTTGCAGACTTGCGCTCTCTGGACATCTCATCCTAAAAAATGAACATTGTTTTACATCTTTCAGCAAGGAGAGGAATGCCTTGTAAAAGAGATTATGGGACTTTCAACTTCTTACTTGAGGCAGATTTACATGGTTCACAAAGTGTAGCAACACATTACGGGTGCAATGTGACTATATACATACTTATAGCCCAGAGACTGTAGTTTGAGTGGTAAACTCATAAATACACTTGTGTCAACATTCAGACAATTAGCTTACTGCAGCACAGGCCCTTCAGTTTCTTAGACTCTTTGTGAGTTTCAAGTTACTGAAGACTAAGGTAGGGGAACTGATTCTATGAAGGGAGTGGTGGTTTGTTGAAACCTTCAACAGTATGTCAACTCCAGGAAGATAACAAGGTGTCTATCATAAGGGCAACACAATACAATTTCCCACCAAAATTATCCCATAATCCAATTATCCTCTCTGATGACAACATAGTAAGAATAATATTGGTATTTACAGAATGATATGCACATATAAATTCACCTCGTAAGATATGTCAGCAATCTGGAACCTTAAAATGATCATCCAAACTAATCCAAGTATTAGCTGCTCATTGCCGTCAATGACATCTTCTGCTCCAATGCTTTCTAGCTTGACCTGGTTTATAATATTAGTATACATTAGGAGCCATTCATTTTTTGCAAAGGGGAGTGGGCCATAGGAATTTGGGGGAGGGGCCTCCAAGAAAAAATTATGCTTTAAAAAGGGGTGTGTCACTTCATATTTTCTTTTCATTTGGGGGGGTCTCACATCTTAGATGTCATGGGGCTATAAACCCTTTAACTAGCATAGAGGTTTGTTATTACAGTTGAGTCTGTAATGACGTATTCTTTTTTACAAGTGATGCTATCAGGTCAACATGATGCATGTTAATTGTCTCTTGCCTCTCATCTGCATGCATCTGTAATAAATGCTATGATTTCAACTTTTCTCCTTAGTTTTATTTCCTGGAGAGATGTGCTGACACTTCCCCATTGGACTGAAATGTGAGATTTTGGCATGCCTCAGGACCGTCGCTAGGGGTGGTTCATTGGTTCAAATGAGCCCCCTCCTTCCGCACCTCTCTTTGATGTAAAAAGCAAAATCAGGGACCGCGGAGGGGGAGGGGTGGTAGGGCCGCGGCCCCACCACTTTTTACTAATATCCACTAATTTTTAACACTCGGCCCCCCCACTTTTTGACTTCTGCATCTGTTCTCTCATATTTTTGAGTCTCGGGCCCCCCCCACTTTTTTGGGTGCTCCGCGGTCCTTGAAAATACAACAAGGCAGTAACTGAGATGAGTAGAAAACGAACCTCCCTTTTCAAGGTTCTAGCGACGGGCCTGAGCCTCCCAGTGCACTGTAATTCTTTCCCTGGATATCACATACAGGACCCATACTCACTGATTTTTGTAAAAAATCCAGAGCTCTGTTGATGTTCTGTATTTTATGTACACGGAGTTTTCCATGGGCTGCAAAAGGTGAGACATTCATGGAGGTATTGTGTTAATCAGTATATGTATGATATTCATTGGTACAGCTGGCATGCCTTCTTTGGTATCCCTGTGTGGTTACTGAGGAGGGAGAAGAACATTCTCCTTCCCTGAAAGAGCACCAAGGAGACACTCTTTTGGCTCATTTCTGGTTTTCTTTACAATCCAATCAAATAGTCAAAAAATTCCATTTCTGCAGTTTTCTGATTCTTGGTGCTGACCAGGAGAAATGCAGGCTCTGGGAACAAGACACCATTACCTCACCACAGGTAACCCACCAAAGACACAGATGAGATAAACATAGCAAAGTGGTTTTGCAAAAGCAAGTACTCAACAGAGGAGGATCCAGGATTTTTGCTATGGGGGTGACTGAAATTTTAAACGTTTGAGTGGACATTATTATACGTATGGTGTGCAAGGGGGTTTCACGTGATCCATAATTGGTCTAAAATTACCGATAACTAACGGATACCGAACCATGTTTGAAGGCATTCATGAAGTTAAATTTGATTAAAAAGATAGATTTTACTGGCCAATAAGGGGGGTGACTAGTCACCCCTGTCACCACTCCTAAATCCACCCCTGCTCAAGTGTGTATTTTAAATATGGTGAGGTAACTTAAGGGGATATAGCTGTCCGTCAATGAGATATATATTATTGGGATGGGACTAAAAGATTAATGAAGTACATTGGACCAAGCCACTCTTGACAAATGCCAATATGCAGCATAACATATAGCATAGCAACATTTAAAATAGCAATAGACCTTTCCTGAATGGTAAGAAATCGAGGTGGACCAATTGTATAGGATTCTTTTGTTTATCAAGGCCTGCCTCAACTTGAAAACCATTGTTTTGTGATCACCCAAGCAAATTTGGGAAAGGTATATATTGATAGGTTGCATAGGCCCTCCAAACATCTGTCCTAGCATGATCAGGATATCCCCCATTTGATAAGAACTAGAAAAGACACCATGTTGTGCCTTCCCAGAACTGATGATAATCATCCCCCTTACTGGCCATAAACTATTCTTGAGCCCTTATGTATCAGTCAATTCCAAGAGTGCCCATCCGCCCCCCGGGCAACACCCCGGGCATTTGATTTTTTACAACAAAAATTGTCAAATCCCCACCTATCGGGGCAAGCAATACTGTCAAATGCCCCACTATCGGGGCTCGAGAAATTTTTCAAATTCCCCACCCCCTGGGCAAGCAATTTAGATGGAAAACATACTTTTTGAGAATTTTGAATTGACTTTCGAAGTGAGCAGAAAATA
>WUCR03031216.1:0-10375 GCA_009858155.3 Phymanthus crucifer
CACGGTCACGCTTGAAAAAAGTGAACAAAGACATATAACAATAGGTTTCCTAACCATCTCCCTCTAGTAACTATGATCTTGTATAACGTCACTCCTTCTCATATCTTGAAGATTACGTGAAAACTTTTCATATTTTCCAGATATCGATCTAGTCTTGCCAACGGTCATTAGGACCACTACATATAAGATAACTATCGTGATTACCAAATTATTAGTTTTTGGTGTTTTTTGATGACCGGATACCGTTAAGTCCTGTTGTTCTAAAACTTTTAAAGCTATTTTAAACTGTTGGTTAATGAATCAGCCACGCGAGGGCGTTGGTGAATAGTTATTGAACAATCACGTGTTTGGGTTTATCCAATCCGCTCCAGCTATCGCAGTAATTTGATTATAGAATTATGAAGGACAAAGGAATCGGTTATGCCTAAATAGATCATCATAAATACTCAGTTCTAGACGGGTCTAGCATATTCCTCTTCACAGCAGCTGAGTTCTGATCCAGTGAAAGGCATTTGAAATCGTGCAGCTTGCAGTTGTCAGCCCACCTTCAGTAACCGCCTTCGAGAAACTTAGAAGATGCCATCCAGGGGTTTTAAGGTAAAATGCTTGACATTCTATCTAGTTAATTTTGTGACAAATCAGTTTCACTTAAATCGTATCTTATTACCTATACTGTCGCTTTTTTTATCTCACGCAAAAAACCCAACTTATTCTCATTAAGAGAGAACTAACTTTGTCACATATACTGTATAAAGTGATAGATGCTAAAAACTAAGAAAAAAATCCATCCACCTTCGAGTCCTCAAGCGAAAATTTATTTATTTCTGAACTTGTTGGAGCATATCAGATTCAAAGAAGTATACTAACTTTAGTGCAGAAAATTTTTACATCAAGCTATGATAAAAACTGATACAGTGATGCTAAAATGTCGTCAAGAAAGCTCCTCATTAATGTTTTCCAATAAGTATTAGTCCAATTATTGTATTGTTATTGTTAGCTGTTTTCTTATTAATTTCTGCTTTTATGATAAATAGACAAGTTTGTTTTGAATTAATGAAATATGTGCGCATTCATGTGTTGCCGAAATGCATAAACAGTGTCCTTTATATTCGTTCACTGAGCTGCATTTTAACATGAAATGAATATTTATGTCCGATTGACGGTTGCCGGAGGGTTGTTTGTGTGGTGGTTTAAACGTGACCTTTGGGTTTCCGTTTTTCTTTGGTTGAGTATTTTAATGGCAGATTCAGAAAGGTTTTAAGTTTTTGTTTTTTATTCTTATAATTCGACTCCAAAAGGGATGGCTAGCCTCCCATTTGTCCAGAAAAACGTTATAGATTCAGACTTTTTTACAATTTTTAACAATCAGCCTCCCCCCAACGTGTTGACTTCTGCACCTATCTCTCATATTTTTAAGCCCCCCTACCCCCAACACACACACACCGCCCACTTTTAGGGGCTCCGCGGTCCTTGAGATACCCAATTTTCCAAGTTTTTATTCTGGTGCAAGATCCAGAACGATGATATGATATTCAAAACATGATATATTTCTTGTTTCCCATTATTTTAATTTTTTTATTCAATTCCAAAAGGGGTGGTTACCGCTTCCAAATCATACCTCCCCCTGATTCCGTCCCTTTGATTATTTCCATGGCTTCGAGCAGACTCACCAGGTAAAGCAATTAGGGGGGGGGGGGGAGGGACAAACCACACCCAAGCGCCAAATCCTATAATTGATTACATCCTTCATTACCATTGAGGAAACCTTCCTGAAAAAGTGATTGTTCAGATAAAACCTTTTACCACTAAATGGTTCCTTTAACCATCTTGATCAACAGCCTGTCCTAACAGTAGCTTTCCTAATGGCGATATGCCTAGTGAAGCTTACTGTCTGCAAATCTATTGGCGATGGGTTTGACATAGAAACCCCAGCTATCGAATCCAAGTTAGCGGGAGAGAACCTTGATAAGGGCGAAAGAAATTCAAAACCGATCGGTGACGATGACTTTGTAACAGGACCCTTTGATGAAGCTATGGAATCAAAAGCAGCAAAAAAAGAAAAACCCAATGAGACACAAAAGAATTCAAAAAGACTCCTTGACAACGAGTTCAGAAAAGAACCAGTAGATGAAGCTTTGAAGTCACCAGCAAGGACAGAAAACTCCAATGAGGAACAAAGACACCCAAAAAGAGGCTCATATTCAAGCAAGGATATCCTTAACAAATGCTTCAGCGGAGGCTTCGAAGAGACTCTTAAAGCTCTAGGGGTACTCTCTTTGCCAGGCGTTCGCTTGGTTCACGTTGAGGGTGAACTCTATCAAAAACTATTAAAAAAACAAACAGTTGTCGAGTTGAAGTCTGTAGTTAACAGTTCTGCAGCAAACGCCTCTCGCGATCAGCCCATTGCCAAGCGGTCATCAATTGATATGTGCGAAGAAACTTACGCTAATACCTACACACTACTTCACGCTAATCAACAGACTGCTTACCAAATCGACACCGTAGTTTGCCAGGGAAGTTTCTGTCAGTCACCCACCATAAAAAGCCTCGTAGGAGGAGAATTCGGAGAGTGTGTCCTCGAGGAAAAAGCTATGCTTGTGTATATCATGGACGCTTATGGAAACTTTGTTCCCCAGACCATTAACATAGGCTGTGCTTGCAAATGTATGGCGTACTTTTAGAGGCTTGCTTTTGTTTAGATTATTTAGTGCATGAGAATATAATGGTCTACAGCACGGAGTAAAAATGTGGGTTAACTAATCGAGGATGGGTCAGAGAAAGTAGTATCCTTTGTCATGTTGTTTATCGTATCAAACAAAAAGAACTGTTAATGACATCACATGTATTCTATCAAAGAACACATTAGGCAACTAGTTGTCACAATACACACTTTCCGGTAATACTTGGAAACGCGGCTCCATGGTTCTATCTTCACCAAATATTGCAATCATTGTGGAAGAAAAGATGAGTAAAGACGAGAAAGGCGAAATAAAGGAGATACTCACAATCTCGAAAAAAAACACGCCAAGATGCTAAAACACCTGCTAAGAGAAAGCGCGCGTTTCCAAGGGTTACCGGAAAGGTGTACGTGTATTACACTCATAGGGGATTTTTTTTAGATTATTGAGGTTGTGGACAAAAAATGTAAGTTTTCGTTTTGAATCTCAGATTGCAAAATAAACCAAGTTAGTTTCACAAAATAGGCTTTCCCTTTCTTATTGAGACAATACAACATTCATTCATAATCCAACATGGCGCCCTTTCTTGGGATCAAGTCTCTCTCGTCAGGAAATCACTTACAAGCAACCATTAAACCTATATCTCGTGTGCAGTAAACACGGTCATTTGTCGTACAGACTAATTATTATGAGTCAAGTAGGAGGCAGGGTAATTGCCGAAATATTGACAAGAAAGATTAATGAATTAAATGCTAAAGTAATTCGTGAAAATATACGCACGACAAGATTGCAAGGCGTGTTATTTGCCCGACGGTCGGTAATTTTAGTGTCTGGACTAGGACCTTGGGCTTTCACTTGTTTTTTTCATGCATTTATCTTTCTTTCTGATTATTTTTTCTTCGTATTTTCTTTCTTTTTTTTTACTTTCCTTGAAGGAAAGAGAGTTGAAGAGGCTGGAGGAAAAATGAAACTGAAATCACGAGTCTAGTTTATATATAGTGAGTCGTTGAATTTCAATGTAAACCGAATAGGTTTTTCTCATCTACATTAGTTGTTAGACTCGAAATGCGAGCTTTTGATGTATGCCTTTCATTTTCAAAATATGTACTCTACTACATTATCTATTTTATAGCAAATTGTGTGCAGACGTTCGTTTCCGGTCACTTTGCCCTCTTCTTCTGCCAGCTCGTTCCATTATGCCTTCGGTGTTAAGCAAATTCTTTTAGTTCATCCGGCAATTTCTTAACTTCCTCTTGGCAACACAGGGATTAAAACTGATTTATACAAAAAAGAAAGGTATGAAAGGAAGGAAGTTCAGATATAATCATTTACTTCCTTTCTGTACCTAATATTGTATTAGGTAATATGTTCAAAATAGAAGTGAAAGCTGTAATAACTTCACTGGCACCGATCAAAAGTGTATGTCGTCTATCTAAGAGTAATATTTTTTGACCTGTATATAACAGCGCTAAAAGGTCAAAATCTCGCTGTGTGAACTCTCATAAGACTATGAACAAGCTGCGGCGCTCTTTTAACTTCTATTTCATCTTCATAGGTCCTACAATGAGAACTGTTTCGTTGTTGTATCTTGTGTCAACACCCCCTGAAGTGTCACTTCGGGAAAAAATTATGCATAAATGAATTAGAACTGCTATGTCTTATCCTGGTTTCGGCAAGATTTGCAATGATATTCGTGAGACTGAAGCATTTTCCTTTTTGACGTGCAAAAGTCAAAGATTTTGTGGCTCAAAATGTTGAAGTAGTTTGCAATGCAATGTCGCGTGCTCCGATTCCGGTATTACAAACAGTATCAGCAACTTTTTCTTTCCTCCTCGAACGATGATTGTTGCTTTCTTTTTTAATTCAGCAAGGTACTTAGACGGACACAGCTCCGATTCAGTGGATGTTACTCTTTTTAAGTGTTGCTCTTTAGTCGTTTTCTTGAGTGACTTGTCTTCGTTCCCGTCGTGATCCAGCTGACTGGTCTGCAAGGACAGTTGTAATCAACCATGAAGGTACTTAGACACTAGATCACTTTCTATTATTAGTTAAAAGCTGTTTTTATTACTGTAGTAGTAATCAGTATACAAATGTATCAGTCTGAAATGTCGAAAAGGAGTTATTAAGTTAGTAGGCGATTTGCTTTGCAATCGAACTAATGATTATTTTTCATATGTTTTCAATTAAGAGTAACTGGGATCTTTCCTATATATTTTTGCAGCTTACTATAGCTTTGTTAGTGCTTGTTGCTACTGCTCATATAAGCCTAGCAGACCCTGTACCTTACCTTGAAGATCTAAGCATGTACGAAGAGGACCAGTCCATGCAAGAAAATCAGTTCAACATTCTAGAAGAAGCGCCAGAATCCGAAGATGAAAACCTCAAGAGCGTTCCGGCGTTGTCCTTTGATGATATCAAGAACGGCAAGAAATGGAACGAACAGTCTTTCATCGCGGCACTTAAACGTCTAGGCACTTTAAACACACCAGGCTTAAAATTAGTTAAACTTCCAAAGTCCATGATCAAGTTAATGAAGCGGATGCCGAACCAGACAGTTATTCGTCCCAGAACATCTTTTCACCCCGAGAGCAAGGCCCAAGATGCCGTCCAGTGCATAGGGGTTTTGCAAGACATGTATACCCTATTGCACGCTGACAGCCGTCTAGCCTATAAGTCCCAAAATCTGAAGTGCATGGGATCTTGTACAAGTGCAAAGTCCTGTGTTCTCGAGGAGAAGCCGGTGTTAGTGTATCTTCTCGATACAAGCAATCGACCTGTTCCAAAGAAGGTCAATGTAGGGTGTACATGTAGTTGTCAGTAGTGAAAGTTGCTGAAACATTTCAAATGTAGTGAAAGCTTAAAAGAAAATACATTTTTTTTGTGTAGCGTTTTTTTCTGATTTTCTCATTCATAACCAATCCACTCTCAGTACCTCATATACTTTCCAGCTTCCTTGTTGGACAATACCAAACCACGTGTACAGTGTTGGCTTATATGGTTAATGCCAAACCAAAAATTAGTTGTTTTGGGATACTTTCATTAAAGGCCTCTTGACAGAGGCTGATTGTTGCGTTGCAAGTTGCAGAGCGAATGTTGCTCGTAGTACTACCCTGCGCGCAACAAATTTTCGTTGTTGCAGAGAGTAGAAAGGAGCTTCTACTTCGTGCAACAAAGTCGCGCAACAAAAAATAGGGTGGTAATATGAGCAACATTTGCTCTGCAACTTGCAACGCAACAATATTGCACGACAAGTTGCACGATTTTGTTGCTCGTATTACCGCACCTTAAAAAAATTATACCTGGAAAATTTTGTTGATTTTTAGTTTTACAATTCTCAAGTGCAGGCTGTACTGGTCTGTCAAGGCCACACTCCTGAGGCTCACATAGGATGTGAATGTGTAGCTGCAACTGTATAACTCAAGATTTCATGTCCTATAGTCTTTTCATCTTTAAATATATTAAGGGAATACATGCATGCCCCGGTCCATCTTGCTCGTAGTCATTTTAATCATTGGAAAAAGTTTACTTAACCAAAGAAGCCTCTTTTCTAAAAACCTACAAAACCGAGACAGACAAGGATAGGATCACTGACAGATCCATACATTTCAAAATAACTTTTAGAAGTAAGCTTCCGCTCGCAAGACTTTCCTGCTTGGTAAGACGTCCATTATCAGTGCTGACATACTTTCGCTTCAACTTAGACTTCCGTCATGGTTACGACGTTACTTGATATGTATATTACTCCGCTGGCCAATCACGATAGACTATATATGGGCTAGTGTACCCTGAGTATAATAGGTGTGTTTCAAAGTAGGTAGAGACCTGCACAAGTGTGTCTCAACTACAACTAGATTAAACTAACGAGCGGCCAAGACAAACGTTCATGTTTACTTATCAAACTTCTGTGTTTCATTTTCAAGTTGAAATTCATTAGGCGCGGCTTTTGTATATCGACGAGTTCAAGTACTAGGCGATACTAGCACAGCTGAGTATAAATTCACTTCAGCGTTGAAGCTATAAGGATTGATATTTTCTGTTTACACTTTCTCGTTGTCTTCAAACATGAAGGTAAGCAAAATGTCCTCCCTTACTCTTGAAAGTGCGTCAAATACATTTTTTTATTTATATTTTCAAACATTGCAAATGTTTCATTGTCAGATTTCTTATGACTGAATGAATTATGAGTGACCCACCTGCTAAAACGCCTAATCGTATGTTATTCGTAAAAGAAATAAAACTATTGACACATGTATGCTAAACCCGCCTTTTTGTCTCAAAGGACGTTGTTCACTATACATATTCTTTATTTTTTCAAGGTTTTCACTGTGGGATTTTAAAAATGACTTTAAAACGTCATGCTTGGCTTCCATATGTGGCTTGTAAACAAACTTTAAAGAGATCTTGCATAATTTTGAAATAGTAAAGTTGTACTCCAATAATACCGAATAATTATAACGTGTACATTTTACAAATGCATGTTTATTTGTCGTTTAAAATTGTAAATTACAAAGACAAACAATCAAAAAATGTCATTATATATTAAATACGGTTATATATATTCCTATACTTTCAATGTACTACTAAGCGATCTGAATATTTCAGAGTTTAGTAAGGTTGACTGAGTTAAAGTTAATTAAACTGAAACAGAAGCTAAGCTTGTATAAACACCTAATTCCGAATATCAAAACGATTATAAAAACAAGTGTTAAAAAGGTT
This sequence comes from Phymanthus crucifer, assembly GCA_009858155.3. Classification (NCBI taxonomy): domain Eukaryota; kingdom Metazoa; phylum Cnidaria; class Anthozoa; order Actiniaria; family Phymanthidae; genus Phymanthus; species Phymanthus crucifer. The sequence goes on from WUCR03031216.1 coordinate 7,395, forward strand.
ATTGATTATAAGATTTAAAATAAAATATCTGATATTCTCATACTTGCAAGGCATTTTTTAATTTTTAAATAGATTTAAATACCACATTAGTCATTTAAAACTAATTTGCCAAATGCCTGAGGCAAATGCTAACAACTAAACCAATTGTGCATGAATTGTCTCACTCCTACACAAATATGTCAGTCTCATAGACAATTTTTTCAATTTTACTTTTTTTTCTCTTGAGGCGCCTGCACAGTCCGTGCTATAAGGTGCTGGCATCACGACAAAAATTAAACCGTGAGAAGCTTTCTTCAACGCACGCTAATGAATAAATTAATTAGAAAATAACTAATCCCAGTGTCCTTTGCGGTCGTCAGCTTTTTGCTTTTGGTCCGGACGTTTTTCTCTTTTTTTATTTTTTTTGAATTGAGTGTATATTGAATTATGAAAATGCTGAGAAGTGAACGGACTATCTTTTCTATTATTATTATCTAAATAATATATATATATATTTTGTTTTTATGTGTTTATAGTTAACCATCACGATAGTGCTTATGGTAATAGCTACAACTCACCTTATGTTTGCTGAAGATCCAGGAGTTCAAGATCCCAGTGAAAAGGAGCAAGATCCAAGCCTCTACCAATCCAGAGAGCCCATCTCGGATGAAAAATCCTCATCAATAGATTTACAAGAAATAGCCCAGTCTATCAAACCCTTTACCAGAAACAAGAAGGTCAAAAAGATCAAATGGAGCAAAGGGATGTTTTCCAAGGTGGTCAAACGTCTAGGTATCCTGAGCATCCCTGGGGTGAAGTTAGTTAAAGTACGCAAAAGTTTCGTTCGTAAGTTAATGAAGGCAAAAAATCACATGATTGAAATGCATACCGGAAGAAGAGTGACACGTGGAAGCAGTATCCATAGCAACAAGCAGTACACAAATCCTCGCAAGAGGAACCTACATGATCTCTGTGCAGAATTCGCCGATGATTTATTTGTATTGGCTCATGAAGATCAACGCCTTGCCTACCAAATCGAAACAATCCGCTGCGAGGGAGGTTGCAATTATGATGGGAATGCGATTGGTGAATGTGTCCTCAAGAAAAAAACAATGGTGGTGTTCGTTATTGACTTATCCAACAATCTCCATCAGAAAACAGTCGAAGCCGGTTGTGCCTGCGAATGTTTCACATATTCCCTCAAGTAATCCGGACTAGTTTTACACAGGTAGCCCAAGCTTGGTTTCTGTAATTTCATAAGGAAATGTATGGCGATTCATAAGAAAAAAATAAATAAATTGGTTTAAATGTAAAACACTTTCAGAAAGAAGTTTCACCTGATCGCTGATATCTAAACGGGATTTTTTTAGCGGGACTTTTTTAGCCCATTCAAATATAATCTGAAGAAGAGTTTACTCGGGAAAAGCTCTGTTCACATACAAATAATATCTGTGTAACTCATAGTTAGGACTCTGAAAAAGACTGTCCCCCCCCCCCCGCCTTTCCAGAACCGTTAATAATTTGTGACGTATTCCCGGGTCCATCTTCTCTACAATTTACAAAAAGAGGTGAGCAAAATGAACCTCCACCTCGAACAGATACTATATAACTTCTCTCGAACAGGATCCCTCTTGAAGAAAGGGGAGGGGGAGTGGAATCTTCATAAAACAGGTTTTCATGTTGGGAGACTCGTGACGTACACAGAGAGATAGGACTTGGTTTTATGGGTTCATTACAGTAGGGCATCTATATCAGCTATGAGTACTCTAACAGTCCACCTACGCACCGTTAACCACAAGTCTTCTTAACGATGAAGCAATAAATCACCTCGCACTGACAAATCAGCCTCATGCGTTAACATAAATAACAAGCTCTTTCTTGAGTATACGTCATATTCAACTCTCAACATTCCTGTTATGATCACGAATTAGAAGCAAGACAATAATATTCACTATTGGAAAAACACACTACAAAGTCAGGTGATACAAGAAGAAGCATGAACAAGGTATGAAAATACATGTTTGAGTAAAAACTGATTTTGTTCAAATATACTTTTGGTCATTAACAATAGTACATAACAGTCTCTAACATTGCCTACGTAGAAAGTTAAGACTTCAAACAATAGCAAAGTCCAAAGTTTCTGATAATGCTTGTTCATCGTTTCCTGGTACATAGTTCAAGGCCACTTTGTTGTTTTACAGAACCTAGTTAGGAAGCCCAAAACTTGGTCACGGAAAAGCTAATCTCACTAGTTATGGTCACCAAAAATTATTGTAAAGTAGCCTATTACATCTAACCGTAACAAATAAAAATCAATAAGCAAGAACAATTCAAATTTTATAGTCAATTATGTTCCCTATCAACCGGTTGTAGCTAGACCAAGGAACTTTAGAGTTTGTTGTGATCTCATCATTTCAATTTGTTGTGTTTTGGGGTATAGTTTCCTGTACCTTGAACAATAAACTCACGACAAAGGCAAATAATTTCGCTCTCCATTTATAGCCCTTGATTGTGATCACGAATAATTTTTAAACCGGCAGCTAAAAGCCAATAAAATGGATGATATATCAGTCTGCCATTGTTGTGAAGGCGAGTCAAAGACACTTTTTCCTCAGAGATGGCTTGGTAATTGATGGTGTGACAAAACTGCTCTCACGGAACTAGATTTAAAGTGTCGTTAAGAAGGATAGTGCGCGAAAACTATGGCAACCTGGCCATTATAAGAACGTTACCTTGAATGTGATGAAACGTGGCGTCCATGATCCATGTTCAATGGACTCTTTGTTAAAATGGCGGCCTAAACTGGAAATTACTACCAAACAAGAAAAGACAGATACCAGCACTAAAAAGGACACTTTTAGTAATTTTACCATTCATGTTATGTCGACCAATGTTTCCTTGCTTCTTTGCTTTCCTTCCTTGCTTCTTGCTTCCTTGCTTCCTTGCTTCCTTGCTTCCTTGCTTCCTTGCTTCCTTGCTTCCTTGCTTCCTTGCTTCCTTGC
>WUCR03031233.1:0-20271 GCA_009858155.3 Phymanthus crucifer
TCGCAGATCGTGTTTTATCAGGTCTAAAAACACTCAGCTACGCCTCGTGTTTTTAAACCTGATAAAACACTCCTGCTCGTTTATTAAACACTACTTATTAACTTTCATTTGTTTTATAAGGACGGCAATTAGGAGCTCTCGAAGGTCTCTCATTTGGCTTTACATCAGGTGGGAATGAGATACCAACATGGCCCATTCGGATTTTATAAAACATGGTGGCTTGTGTAAGAAGTCTTCCATCTTGAAGAGAGTCCCAACCAAGGCTTTGGGTCATAGGTGTAACATGGCTGTATCGTGAATAATCGTTAAAAACATATCGAGCAGCTCTTCGTTGGACAGCTTCAATTTAACTGATATTCTGTTGAGTGTGTGGATTCCATAATCCTATGACTGCATCCAGACAGAACTCGGTGCTCCTGTAAAGTCAAGCAATCATGCATTCATACTTTGGATTTCTTTGCATAAGATGCAGTCATCAGCAAAGAGACGTAGGTTAGCATTAATTGATTTGGAGATGTCATTTATATACAATAAAAATAAGACAGGGCCCAAAATTGAGCCCTGTGGTACACCAGACAGAACAGGCTTAGAAGACGATTGGGCACCATTCACTGAAACAGATTGAGAGCGGTTGGTCAAGAAGGCTTTCATCCACAGAAGCAGATTTCCCCTGATCCCATAGTAATCAAGCTTTGATAGTAATCTTTTGTGAGGCACCGAGTCAAAAGCCTTCGAAAAGTCAAGCAGAATGGCGTCAGTCTGGCTACGGACATTTATAGTTTTCGCCCAATCAGGAATCGTTGATATCAGCTGAGTCTCGCAAGAGAACTGTCTAAAACCATGTTGCTCGTCAATTAAGATATTATTTTTAGACAGATGTTTCGCCATATGACTGAGCACAATATGTTCCATTACTTATAGTAATAAAAATAATAATAATTTGTTTAATTAGACCTATCGCAGTCTAACGACTGAATTACAGGTACAGTCAGCAATAAATATTATTGTGAATATAACGGTAATAAGATTTTCAACTAGGACAGCAATGTAGCATACTTTACAGTTACAAACAGGCCAAAACGATCAGTGTTAAATGGCAAGGACAAACTAGTGCTTCCAGATCTCAAAGAGTAGCCAGAGGAATGGGATTTTATACGATTTTGAATTAGTGGGTAAAGTGGGTTCCCCGGATGGATCCTTTGAACGAACCTAGCGCATGCCGCTTCTCTTCGCACCTCAAGGGTGGGAATACCAGCCTTAATCAAAGCTTTGCAGCATATGGAGGTTAAAGAAATTGGTCGTTAATTTGAAGGGAGCGACTTATTCTCCTTCTTGTAGACGGCAGTAATAAGGGCCTTGTTCCAATCAGAAGGGACTGTATTAAGATTTAAAGACTGCTGAAAAATAAAGGCAAGCCACTCAGCAGCTGATTGTGATATCTCTTTCAGTACACGTGCTGGTAATTCATCTGGGCCACATGCTTTTTTAGGATTGAGCTGTGATAGTTGTTTGGCAACTCCGTCTGATGATATTTGTAAGTCATCAATCGAGAGGTATGGCGATGTAGGAATAGGGTAGAGGTATTTGTTCTTTTGTGAATACAGAGAAGAAATAAGAATTCAAAGATTCAGCTTTATCTTTATCTAACACTCACGGCTTGTTCAGTCTTGGGAGGCGGAATACCAAGATTCTCAGATTTATTGTGCTTAACGTACGACCAGAACTTTTTGGGATTTTCAGTTGGGCTCTTACCAATGACATCATTTAAGTAACGACTGTGAGATTCTTTAACCAGATTTGACACATAGTTTCGTTGACGTTTAAAAACTTTCCACTCATGTTGAGATTTTGTACGAACAGCCTTTTTGTGGAGACGATCCTTTTTGCGCATTTCGCTTTTTATCTGGTGATCGATCCATGGTAAATTAAACCTTGGTTTTCAAGACTTTTGAGGTATAAATTTAGAAATTCCAGTATTTACAGTACGCTTGAAAGTATTCCAATTTTCTTGTACAGAATTTCCCCATGGATTTGAAGCAAAAAATTCAGATGATGATTTAGATATAAAATCGTTTAGGCCATCAAAGTTAGCTTTTTTGTAGATATAAACTTTATGAGGACGTTTAGTAGAACGATGAGGTTTTAGGTTGACTTCAAAGTTAACTATGTGATGATCGCTTAGACCAGATGACGTGGATACATTTGAGACACTATTAGGATAGGTACACAAGAGTTGGTCAAGAGTTTTTCCAGATGCAGGTCTAGTTGGCACTTTAACATGTTGGAATAACGAGTAGTCATCAAGCATATGCATAAATTTATTATGCTGAGATGCAGTCGCAGGATTTGTTGTAGATGGAATCTCATGGTTCCAATCAATATCGCCAAAGTTGAAGTCTCCACCCATGATGATGTTGGAATGGTTTGGAACTTTCGTAAAAACATTGTTTATATAGTCACTCAGATGATGAAATATCTCAGTAGATGAGTTTGGTGGTCTATAAAAAGATGAAATGTACAATGTTTTATGATTTGCAATTTTCAGAGGGACCAGAGGACTTCACAATTATCCACATTAAAATCAGCTTCTTCGACACACACGAGCTCAGATTTGATTGCTTGGAAAACGCCACCACCAAAAGCATTTCTATCCTTTCTGAGAACCGTATAAGAAGGCGGAAAGATGGAATAAGTTGAAATGTCTGGACTGAGCTTGGATTCAGTTCCCCAATACAATATCAGGATCATGTAGATCGAGTAGAGCTTGGAATTCAGTCGAGTGTTTTAAGCTTTTAAGTCCATTGCAATTTATTATCATCCCTTTTAATTTTGTTTTCTTGTTCCGGCTCAATGAACTCGTCGCTGGATTATTTGATCTTGAAAAATTATTATTGTGACTCACAGAATCGGATAGAATATCAAAAGAATTTGATAATTCAAGAGAATTTGAAGACAAGTCCAGAAGCGTACTTGAAAAGTTCGGGCGGTCACAGTCGGGACAGATCCACGAACATGAAGAATTGGCAAGTGAATGGTATTCGTCATTATTCATCCCAAGGCAGCGAGTGTGTAGCCAAGAGTCACATGAATCACATTGTATTCCACGTTGGTTTGTTTTTACTGGCTTTTTACATAGACTGCAAGGAAATTTCCAAGTAGGACCAGGGTTAATATTGATGTCTCCACATAGAAGATTTAAATTTAGTAGAATACATGACTTGGGTTTTATAACAAACATGGCAGAACGTCGTTGACAGCCATAAGATGTGACAAAGGCTTCGAAACCCAGCCAGTTAGTAGAATCTAATCCTGTAGGCAAGTTGGTTAGGTCATCTGTAGTAGTATTAACTGGTTCTTTAAATCTTGGAATCAAATGCAATCGAGTAAAAATGCCGATAAAGAGCAAAATTAACGGAGCTCTAAGACGCACGTCCTTCATCGTGCTCCACAGGAAGCCCCCATCAATCGCTTCAACATCGTCATCTACTTTGGAGTGATTGGGATTTCTACGTCATGCAAACGCCGCAAACCTTCGTAAACCCAAACAGATTTTCTTTCAACTCGCCACTTCTTGTGAACAACAGAAGGAAAATACGCTCCCCTTATTAAAACGTCGTTATAAATCGACTGAGCTGTATTAACAAAGGTAGAACATCCTTCTAGAACATGATAATTTCTTTGTAACCTGAAACATCAGAATCTTAACGTTAGTTTCTCCACGCTTAACTAATTATAGTTGTCGCACAAAACTCTTGAAGCACACTACTGGAAATATTTCGTAGTTGAATTAAACAAATGAAACAAAATTGGGAACTAATAACACTGATGAATACATTGTTTATGATATAGTGCGAACACTGTATGAAATCACATACCCTGTTTATAAACACCGCCCCCTCCCTCCAAGAAATGGATCTTAATCAAGCGAAAAACAAGGAATGATGCGACATCTGAGGAATCTCGTAAAGTAGCTTATGAATTCTGGCAAAAGACAGGAATATCTCGCCCAACCGGTAAAAACGTGACATGGTAAGAAAACGAGTGGGGCCCCAAAGAATACATCGAACATGAAGACACAAACTGGAGTATATCGTGCCTTTAAACAACAATACCCAAATGTTGAGATGGAGCAGAGATATTTTGAGACATGGCAGCCATTTTTTGTCATCCCAGCAAGGGCAAAAGACAGAAATTCGTGTTATGTGAATTGGTGACTACCGTAGAAAACATGGACCAGTTGAAGGAGTGAAAGTGCTCTCGCATCTCTCGGAACTTCTTGATGATACTATGTGCCCTTTACAAAACCAAGAAGAACAGTTTCCTTTCTCCTCAACTCGCGTTGCGCTTCTTGTTCCGTTTTCCTTAGCTTCTACTGACTCTTTCATCACCTCCAGCATTCCTCTCCTGCCATTTTTTAACTCGTGGATACGTGACGCCTAGGAACGAGTTATTGTGAGGGGTCTGAATGTCACTCGCTCGCTCGCTCAGTGAGCCGTTAGCACATCGATATCTAAACGTTATGCAGTCTTCCGGAGATCTCCCGATTACTTGACGAATTATCTGAACATCTTCCGAGTACTTTTTACGGAAGTTGCCCGAAATGTCCTTTCCCGTAGCTCCATTACTTAACGAAGAGTATTTTGTAGTTGCATATTCCCATGTGGGATGAACCTGACGCTGATTCAAGATCTTGAGCATGCGCAAACGTACACAAGAATCTCCAGGACAAGGTGTCGACAAGGTGGTAGTCAATCAATGTCAACATGTTATCGACTGGTTAAGGGACGGAGCTAGCATATCACATGACGGGACTAGCGTCTGCGCATGCTCTATTTCCCTGACAGCTGGAAAGGAAGATTTAGGCGCAATAGTATATCATTTTCATCGCTAATATAGCCCATCATTGCCCCTTACGGTTCATTTATGGGAAGACAGGATTCTGCCTCCGGCCTCTGCTAATGGTGCTAAGTAATTAACGACGATTTCCTTACTAGATTTTACGACACTCACACTTAATTTTTCACATTTTCCCAAAACTCCGAAAATATCCCCTAAATTTGAAGGAAAAGCATGTGAAAACCCTCGAAGATCGTTCTTAGTATGAAACTGTTCCGCTACAATAGATGGGCGAGCAATTGCCCCTTCCGCGGCGGAGGTGCTCTCTGCTAAAGTGGTAGCTGTGCTTGCCGTATGCGTAACTTTGTTCACTTGGGAATAGTACTTAGCCATCTCCACGTGCCTCGCGACTTCTTCTGGGGTAACCCCTAGGAGCAACAAGGTAATAGAACAGCCGCTTCTGAAACTGTGCATTATTTCTCCCTGGTAGATGCTCAAACATTGCAGGTGTTGTGTTAAACGATTAGCAACCGCCGATCCTATGAAAGGGTTTCCGCTTATGGCTCCCTTACGGCATGTTATCCGGAAAAGATAACCGTCCCGGGGATCGACGGACATGTGGTCGCAAAGTGCTATGTACAACTCTAGGTTAGCTACCGGACAAATGACGGGATTACTGCACCGCTTGACCATGAAAGCATTCTTCCAAACGTGCGACAAAACAGGAGTGCGCTCCTATCTGAGATCGCCATCACTTCTAGCCGCGAGGTAGCGCTGTGTGGGTGAGGCTTGACTAAGGAAAACCTGTTCTCGAAGGAAAGTGCATAGACGAGAAAGTTTATCAAAAAATAGCGGCATTGCTTGTTTTGGTGTAATTCTCGCCTGAGCTTGTTCTTCTTGCAGCAGGGTCAAGTACTGTTTGACACCATGATGAGCAGCCGGATTGCTGATACCCAAAGCTTCATTCCACTCCCCGCCCCGTCCTGCTTCGGTGAAAATCGCTCGCCGTTTCCCAATTAAGTTATCCACGGTTCCTGCCGCTAGGGTCGTGGGGCAAGCACACCTACCCTTTCTTGTGCTTCCAAACAATCCACAGGAAAGACGATGAACTTTAGTTTTTCCCTTGCTATCTTTCCAAGCTAAAAACGACCTGACATCGTGGGGCGAGGCGTTAAATAGCGACTTGGAGGTAGGGAGAGAGAACTCTTGCAGGAGACTATCTTTTTGTCTCTGGTACGGTTTACCGAGGAAGGTGGACTGGAGACTTTCGAGGCGCCGGTCAATGGCCGACATGTCAACTTCGACCGTAACTGGACTGTCTTTGGGACTGATCCCCTTCCTCTTGTACCTGCAACGTTGACAGAACTTGAAGGCAGCGTCGTTAGGGTAAAGACGGGCGTCCACAGCCGGGGAACCTCGGTTAAAGGGTGTTCTCGGTGTCGGCAATGCCTTGGGCGAAGACAGTTCCCGCGGCTTGGGGGCAAGGGAAGGGTGAGAAAAATGGCAGTGCGTGCCCTGAGAGAGACGTGCGCACATTGGATGGTAGTGCCATAAGGTCAATCGTGTGGGGGCCAAATGTACTGTCCACCATTCTCCAGATATCTGGGCTTAGGCAACAGTCGAGGTCTGACAACGCTCGTGAAGGACTGTCGGCCACATTGTCTTTAGAAGGCACGTAGATCAGAGATAACGACAGATTGCTCGCCATAGTGAAGCAGAAGATGGATTTCATGACCTCAGAGACTATCGAGGACCTAGACACTTGTCTTCCCCAAGCGTCTATCAGGACTTTGCTGTCAACCAAGGCGTCGATTCGGGCGTTTCGAAAGCTACCCAGCAAACTTTCCATGGTGTGTAGTACAGAGCCTGGAACTCTAGAGCGACAATGGGCACTCCACGCCAATACCCATCCCAGTATCCTCGCACTTCACAAGGCGCCGTCTCCGGGGACTGCAAACAACCTCCCCAGCCGGAATTTGAGGCATCTGAATACAACGTGAGTTGGAAGTGGCGCTCGCTTCTCCACGTTAAATACCCTTCCCAAGAATCCAAAAACCGCCAATGCAGTAGTTCTTGACGCAACTCGGAAGAAATCTTCAACTGAGTGGCAGAGGATTTCGTGGCGTGGGCAATGGCACGATATGCTGCATTCGTATACAACTTCGCGGCAGGCACCAGCAAGGCAAAAGAGGTGGTCTGGCCTGCGAATTTTTTAGCGTGACACGCTTCCCTCAGGGTAGAGAACTTTTCGCGTTTGTCCTGGGGCAAGGTGAAAGCCTGTCTCTCGGAGTCACATATGTATCCTAGATATCTCACGGCTGTAGATGGTATGAGCACACTCCTTTTCAGACCAGTTACATACCCCAACGAAATAAGGACTGAACAGGAGATGAATGCTGCTATCTCCTCTAACTGGGCCCCCGAAAAACGCCACCCGATGCTTGTGCACTTAACCTTAACTGCCCCACATGCCTATAGTCGATGTATTGAGAACAAACAACACCTTTAGAGCAAATGAAATGGGTAGCGGCCATTCCGATACTGTTGTATAGGTATGCGCTAGCCTTCCAGCCAAATGGCAGGGTGACGTATGTAAAATACCTGCCTTCACACTCGAGCCCAAAAAACTGATAGCTCGAAGGGTGTAAGCGTATGTGATCGTAGCCGCTTTTCTCGTCAAACGTGTTCTGATAATGTCCTGGTGACATGTAATGCGGCAAATCCGTTAGGTAATCCAGTGTAAAAGGCAAATCTTTAATTCAATAGTTCAGAAATCGTTCGTCGTGGCACATTCGGGGCTTACCGGGTTCTACTGTAATGGGCATTACTAGGTGTGGGGGTCTACCTTACCCACTTTTCCCCATATCTGTAATGAGCCATTAGCAAGTCTTTCTAGAATGGTACGGTGAATGAACTCTTTAAAAACTGAACACGATGAGGCGTTGCGGAAATACTTCTTAGGAGGAATGAAACTGTTGTAATGGTGACCCTGAAACTTCCCTCGGAATGGAACGAAAAACTCGTCCACTCGAATACCCTCAGAGACGTAGCGTAGAATATCTTCACCTTTGGGATAATTCTGCACGATTTCCGTCCATCGAGTCGAATAATGACATAGACTTCCAGCTACAAGCTTTTCGAGATCTCGAAATCTCAACATCTGGGGAGAAGCATAAACATTACCCGAGGATACCATATCGATAGAAGTGGTCCGGCCCAGCTTGTGGGCTTTCCCTCCCAGTCCCACCAAGCCTCTTTTCGTGATGCTGGTGTAATCTGCACGAATTGGGACTGAAACCACTCGGAAAGAGCAACCTACAACCAAATAAACGCAAGGGTCGATATTCGAGCGATATATGCACACAGAAATCCTGTATGTTACGAAGGGAGAGAAACCCACTAACCAAGCCGGACCAGGAACCGTCCGAAGACAGGCTATAGGGAATGGATTTAGTTAGCCCTTCTGGTCCAGCAAGGCAGAGGCCCGTATTTTTTTTTATTTATTCATGTATCTATTTTTTTTTTCTTTTTTTGCTGGCGCAAAAAACCTAAAGCTGCCTCTACGCTCCCCGTCTCATAGAGTTGACGCAAAGCATTCATCTCCTTTCTCACTTCAGCGATCCCAGCGACCGGTTAGTTCTACTGAAGGGACAAACAAAGACAGAAATTCAAATAATTCACCCTGCTGTAAATAAACTTCTGAATATCCACAACTACCGTAACATACATAAGTGTAAAACGAGCGGCCCTAAACTGAATCGTCATAAGTAATGAAAAGGTAACTTGAAACAAGAGACTCAAATCGATGAAAACTGGACACGCAATCGAACACAAATTTAGCTCTCGGTCGACATACGACCAAACAAAATTTAGCTCAGGGTCGACACACGACCAAACACAAATTTAGCTCTGGGTCGACACACGACCAAACACAAATTTAGCTCTGGGTCGACATACGACCAAACACAAAGTAAACTTCTGAAGGCACTAGACCAGACTATAAATTCGTCTTGCAACCTTGCAATATATCTTAAAAGGCTACAAAATCTCTGTTAAGCTATGACAAACCAAAACCCACGAGGGGGCGGCATATAACCATGTTAGGAGGCAAAATAGTACGGCTAGACACTAAAAACCCAAACTAGAGTATAGATGAAAACACCAAAAACTACCGCCCTTATCCTATTAATCCAAGCGTTAGCAAGAGGGAAATGACCTAATTCCAGTGGAGAACAACTATACGTGCCCCAAACACAATAAAGAGCAAACAAAATACCTCGTCAGCTGTTTGAGCTGCTGTAAATTCTGTAACGCGGCTAGCGCTGCAGGATTGGGAACACTAGGGTTGACTGACTTGGAAGCCATGGCAAGAGCAAGGAGAAGGCTTCGGCGACGTTGTGTGCGAAGAAAAATACCAGCCAAAAATGCTAATCTTACCCACCGTTAGTACGTCGTAAGTTGGCAATGAGCCGATATCTAAGATTCCCTGGTTTATATACGAAATCTTTGCCCCGTGGAGATTTAGAGTGCTTCTCACCTTCGCATCACACCCACAAAAGCGTGAAATCATTCCGCGCGGGTCCATATCTTGGCTATATTAGCGGTGAAAATAGGATTTTAATAATCCCTCGAAGAAATATGACGGGGATTTTTCAGGAATCCTTACTAGCAGTAATGTCCTTAAAGCTTATTTTGACGAACTACTCAAAGTAAATTCTGCTTTGAAACCAGTATTCTCTGTAATCAAGGATAAGTGCAGCGGACGACAATGAAGTTTAAAACGAGGAAAACAGTACTTCAAAGCAAGCTCAGGTTAAATAATTATTGCTCGATTGGTAAGCAAACAGCCGAGAGAAGTACTTTTGATTTCATCAAGTTTTAAGCCTATTTTACAGTTGTTAGAAACCGATTCTTAACTTCTTTGAAATGTTTTATTGGCTATAGAGGATACTAGGAATGAACAAGTAGTAAAGTGAAGCTTATACAAGCTGCAAAATATGAATTACCCAAAGATAAATTACCAATGTGCTTGACCTTGCCGATCTCTCGCGGAGTTGTTCAACTTTAGTCTTGTTGAATTTGAAGAATACATCTATTCGAATTTATACATATCAGAGACCACAGTAAATTATTAAATTAAAACCTATTGCGAAAACTTTCTTTGTTTTACCACTGTTTTTTAAAGGATTTCAATTTAGAAACTAGAGATTTCAATCTCGAAGGCCCGTGACGACCCAGACAACTGTCTCCGTGATTACGTATGCAGACAAATAGGATTGGAATCTGGAATGCGGAATACAGGAATCTCAACGTGATAACGGCTACACAGGAAGCCCAGTGCTAAATAAATTCAAGCAGAGGTTCGAATGACTCATGCATAGCATGTGTATGTGCCTAATATCCACGAGTTTAATATCCATTAAAGTCCGTTTTATTTAATCACCAGATTGTCCATTTTACATTCTTCCCATTGTTGTTGACTTTTATAAATATTTACATGACGGACACTCGAACCGCCTACACTTTAAGTTTTTTTTATATTTTTTTTCTCCTGCGTCCCTAGTGTGAATCGATTGAAAATATAGTTTATTTTGAAAAATAGGTTTATTTGAGTTGTGCCAAATTTTGAGGTTTGAAGCGGTAGAAAAATCATAAAATGAAAATTATAAAAAAATCAAGTGTTCATGGTTCGAGAGAGAAAAATTGGGTGTTCCGAGCTTTATTTTCGAGATTGAATTTTGAAACAACCGACTTTCTGAATTTTTAAAGAAAAATGGCTAAAATCAAGCTTGGGGAAAAAATTCATTTCTCCAAAAGTGCCAAAAGGTATGAAAGTTTAAAAAAAATGTCGGATTGATTTTTCCTGTTCTGTTGGAAAATCCAAAGAAAAAGTATATGTTCCCGTACTGCAAAATTGGAGTGTTTTGCCCTGTCGAATTCAATGTCGTTCCTTGGCGCAGACCAAAAGGATCGCAGGCTCTGGGTACGAGATTGGTCTAAGTTCAAAACGTGATGGTTCTCAAAAAAAAATGTATTGTATTCTACTGTTTCCGTGCGCGCTCACCATGGGCTCAATTTAAACTATCTATGGTAGCCAGTCACCTTAATTTGAAAGCACAGAATTATATTATAAATATTTCGGGTTGAAGAAAGAAACAAAATTTCTTTTCAAATATACTTGCAACCTACTACAAAAACGTGTTATATCCTTTAAAAGTTGGCTGATCTGTATCTCAGTTTCATTTATGTACCTATCGAAATAAATCGCGTAAGTGGGGTGCAGGCCAAATCTTGGGATTCTATATTTTTATTGATCAAAAACCGCTTCGCCTCCCTAGGTTCATTAGAAAATAATAAAAAAAATTTTTTCACATCCCCAACCTGCAGCACTTATCCCTCGGTGCATAAGTGCTTTTTTGGTGGTAGATCAGAAGAAAAATGTAGGTGAAACTTACCACTGCTGAAATGAGGGTGTCCAAAGACACTCAGCACTGCCTTGAGGGATGTGGTTTTGTCTGCCACAGGGGATCCCATTAGAACGGGGGTCGCACATCCCCCTATCTCATCGACTATTATAGTTAAGTTGGAAGCCATAGCGCTTGCGCCATGCGCAAATAGGACAGCTGGGAAATTGTTTTTCAACAGCTTTCTTTCTGCAAAGATCAACTCTTTCAATGCCTGTCCATTACCAAAATCTGCGAAAAAGGCAATCGCTCAAGGTTTACAAATGCAAAATAAAACTATGAACTAGTGTAATGATTATAGAGGAATGATTATTAGGAGAATCACTGCTATCACCACATTAAATGCGGGGAAATATATATGTATATATACCTTTGTGTTTCTCTTTGTCATAGTGTGCATAACTAAATTAGCACCCATTCTGAGAGCCACTGAATTGTGGCAAATATTTACCTTCAGTAATGTTGACTAATTGGGACAGCTTATTTTCCCTGTCCTCGAAAATGACGTACTCTTGCATTTCGGGGGAAATCAGGTTTCCATTTGCATCCATTTGGACGTTGGAATTAAATATCCAGACGTCAATCGTCGGGTTGCTTACCAATGACCTACGCACGTATTTAATCGAAAATAAGTCATATAAACTAAACTGATTCAGAATTGAACATCATGAGTTTGTATACCTATTTCATTTATTTTTTCATTATTTACAATCAGAATGTATATATTCACCTTAACAGGTTTGAACCTTCTGGGGTTTGGTCCTTTAACGTACGTAGCACACAGTTTGTAAATGTACTGCGGCAGGAAGGGATCTTTGGATTGGGCAACCCATGCCGGTTTTGATCTTGCAGTGAGGACGTTGATAATTGCCACGTGGTATCCCAACTGGCGGCTGGTTAGGAACAATTCTAATCAGTTTAAAAAATTATAAATCATATTTGGGATATAGAGAAACCAAACTTGAAAAATGACACCAAAAATCACCTTATGGCGTTTGCGTTTTTCATTAATACGATCGCTTTTTGTTTGTTTGTTCTCTTCTGTGCTTCCCCAGGTCCTCTGGATTTTCTTCCTTTGCAAAAATCAATTTAATCATGATCCCCGGCTTAGGAGTCTAAACAATGACTCCCCTTCTGCTCAAAGTAAAATAAATTTGCATTTTTGCAATGCATTGGATCTTGAATCATACCTTCTAGTGTCTCTTGTGCCATCGTCTTGGTACGACTTGGAAGTGGGGGGTGAACCTCAACTGACGGATACAACAGTGAATGCCAGTTAGTTCAATGGTAATGATGGCCAGCCACCTTTCGTTCAAGTCCTATCGACATGCTGTTTTTGGGATACTATGTCTACATACCTTCTAGTGTCTCTTGTGCCATCGTTTTTTGCTTGGTATTTTATCCCCGAGTCCCTTTCTTCATGCATTAGTTTAGAACAGGCTTTATCAACAACCCAGAAAGCCCTTAAGACTTAGCTTTGATGATTTAATTATTTCACAATATTTTTTCAATTAATTTTGGCATGATAATCTAATGGGCAAAAAATGTAAACAATTAAAAAGAAATATTAATAAAGAAACCTAAATGGGGAAAAACATTGAGAGTTTATAATCAAAAGGTCAAATCACAAATGCACAACTGTGAGAAACCAAGGGGTGTTTTTTAAACAGATAAATAGAGATAGGATAATGATCGAGTTAGGTGTTGGGTTGAGTTTGAGTTAGGCCTGAGTTAGGACTGAGTTAGGATTGATTTGCTTAGAAATTGTTTTAGATTTAATGGATCAAATTTAGGGGCGAAAAAAGGGGGAAATCTTCACGCAACACAACAAATGGAATTACGAAATATGAGCCAATGCTTTTAAATTTCTCGAACCCAGATTTTGATGGCGGAAAAGAAAACTAAAAAAGTAACAGACGTTTCCCGAGTTCTGATAGTAATCAATCACGCTGATCCAAATTGTATGCACCAAAACTCATATCAACAGATAGAAAATCGAAATTTTCCTTGCGTTGCGAACCGTACCTCGCATGCTTTGCAGAAAATATACATAACAAATTAAACAAAAGCACCATATATGCTGAACTCGTGGATATTAGCCACATACGATCAATGCTATGCATGAGAATGAAGTCATATAGTAAAACCCTTTATTAGCAATCGAAACCAGAAAGCGTAAAACTTTCACTGTCAACCATCAAAGCCTTAAAGGGCACAAGATTGAAAAGGAGAGATTGGCAAGGTATCGATATGTTTCATATAATTAATGTTTACATATTTCTGAGAGCTGAGACAATATCATAGTCCAAGCTATGTTTGACAGTGACATGTGGAACCATCTTGACCTGCCAGCCTAAACATGTAACAATTTTACAGACAATATGACATTTTAATTCATTTTTTCTGACAGCTCATGACTGCCTCTTTTCAAGTGGGCGAGTGTGAGCTGGCGGCCAGTGTAAATTTCTCAATGCCCTTTTCATAAAATCAGGTATATATATATATATATTATATCCTAAATTGTAATGCTTTCATAACATGTAACTTATAACCCAACTAAAGCTAAAATTATAAAGAAATATTGTTTGAAAGTACTATTTAATTTTTTAGGTCTGAATCTCCCACTCAAGCTTTCATGGTTATCGTTGTTTGGCTCTATAATAGGTTTATGAAATTTAGAAGTGAAGGCCAAACAGATGCAGAGATAGAGCACGCAATCAAGAACACAGTCTTGGCTTACGACAACATGTGCCATCTCGACACCCTGCGTGCATCTAAGAAAGATCTACCTTTGGTTTTCCCTTTCAACAAAATGTGGCAATATGTCCAAAAGGTGATTGATCGCCTTCATCTACAAAACCACGTTGACCCAGCTTGCAAACAGAAATATGATCCAGACAAGGTTTTGTCTAAATCATTTAATACCATGGCAGCCGAGCAAGTAAATGTATGGGCAAGTAGATTAAAGCGGATAATGACCCCAATGCCATACATATACACCACATGTTTTTCTTTCACCGAATGGTGAAGCAGCGAAACGCCTACACAGAGTTTTGTTACAGAGTGGGTAAAACTCCAAGTTTACCTAAATCTGCCAAACGTTGGAAGAAAAAAACCCAAAAATCTACAATCTTGGACAAAAAGTGTTGAGAAAAATTCCAAATCCCAGTCACTACTCGTTTAACGCACGGGAGGGGCTTCATAAATGCACCCCCCTCCCCCCAGGTCAATGTTGGTCGAGCGCGTGCAGTGCATCCAGGAGATGTCCAACATTGATCCGGGGGGGAGGGGGGAGGAAAACATTAGAAATATTGTTTTCTATTGGGATGTGTGCACATGGAATATGAGAATTTGGATATTTTCTCAACATTTTTGTCCAATATTGTAGGTAGTACATCAGATTTTACAGCTGTACACATGGTAAACATTGAAACAGTGTTAAAGGATCAACATGCATTGCATTAAAAAGTTATACTGCACTTTTTACAGTTTTGTTACAGTCATAATAATAAATATACAAGCTACAAAAGGCAAAGTACAAACAATATTGCTCCATAAAATAGACAATACTGTATTCATGATCAGCAATAAGTCTAATCAGAAGCTCTTTGATTTATGTTCAAAATTCATAGCAAGCATTTATTATATTTCCTACATTTTTATTGCTACCATTTTCATATTCTGCCTGAATTTTTCATCTACTTGTGGTTCAGTGGTTACATGCAATAATCAATACATATAATAATCAATGACCACACATATGACAAATTTTATTCAATTATCTTAAGTGCTATAATACCTCATAAAATTAATATAGTTTGGTTGTTTTTACTTTCCCTAAACAAAAAAAAACATTTTTTAACTCAAAGCTGATTATTAATGTTGAGAAACATTGGAAGTTTGAAATGTAGATTCTAGATCTAGTTTCCTTGATATTGCTGGCCATGGATCATGGAACGACGACTTCTTTTTCCTGCATTTCCAACAATATTTGGTGAAAAAATGACTTGGATTTAAAAAAATTAAGGAATGGTCAATGCTTATAAGCAACGTGCATAAATCTATTTATAATGCACGTGGATATATTTGACAGATCAGTACAGAGTTATCAGAGTTGGTTGAGATGTAGTCTTGTAATTGTTCTTAGACAACATTGTCATTCAAAAGAAAGTTTTTAAGGACTTGAAAAATGTTTATTGCACACAGAACGGAGATGATGTACTTATTTGGCGTAAGTAATAAATTGTTTAGTTTTTGAACATCCTCGACTTTCAGATTTTAGTCTGAATGAAATGTTTTCTACCTTTGTATGTTGAGATACACCAATTTCATGATCTGCTTATCATGCTATTTTCAGGCTGTTTTATCTTCCAGAATTTGGACACTTGACTGGTAAAAACGACTTTCAGATCTTAGTTTGGTGTTCATCTTTGCTAGTTTTTTTGACATTTTTTTCTGGTTGACTGGCTTCAAAATCAAAGTCTATGGCTAAATTTAACATTTAACTATTTACTTCCTGATTGGCCATATTTTGCATCTCAAAAATTGAATGATTCAGCGAGAAAAGATGAAAGTATCAGGGTGAAAATCTGTCCCCAAGTCGAGTTGTCTGACACAGCAAGTGCAATCAATCCAATCAGAGCTGACGTTATGAGATTTTGATGTTTTTTTGCTCATAGTTGAAGACCAATCAGACCGTGCATTGGAACTTATCCATGTTATAATATATGTTTTTAGATTGAACTATATGTGTGAAAATCCTTGACCAATAATAATGACCATAAACATGCATTGCATATTATAATAGAAATGCATTTCAAATCTGCTGTAATGACTTCCCACTAACCTTTAATTATCCCTTTGTGAAGTCTGTCATGCAGGTTTTCAGCAATTGTTTTTCTTCTCTCTGTCAAAAAATTGTTTGGCTGTCATGAAGTTATTGTCAACAACCTTGAACATTATATAGTTCTTGAACAAATGGCTGTCAGCACCTCACTACTGGGAGAATACCTGTGCAACTGATATGAAAAACCTGTGAAATATTTCACAGGATTGTCACATAATTTTTTCACATCTTCATGTGAAAAAAATATGTGAAAACTGTGTGAAATGGGCATCTCCTTTTCACACCTTAAACATGTGAAAATGCAATGTGAAAAGCATTTATTAATTCTGCATAACCAAATGATTTCACATTTTTGTATGTGAAAAGCATGTGAAACTAAGCATCACCTTTAAAAAAAGTGAAAAACATGTGAAAATGTTAAACAATATGTGAAATACTTGCTCTTCTCTTTCACATGTGATGAAAAACCTGTGAAATTTACTCCTCCCTCTTCGAAATCATGTGAAAACCCAGTGAAATTTACTTACTCATACCTCTTCGGAAACATGTGAAATTTACTCATCCCTCTTCAAAAACATGTGAAAAACCTGTGAATTTTACTCCTTCCTCTTTGGATACATGTGAACAACCTATAATTAATAATTACTATTAATTATTACTCCTTGTGTGATTGAAGTTTTGAAATTACTTCTTAAACAGCTTTAATTAGCATGTTGTATAGTTGTATCAAGTATCAAATAATAATATTCATAATAGAATTAGGTTACTAAATGAGAACAAACATGATTCCCTGCAACTCTGAGTTTCGTGCTTGCGCACTCATCAGGCAGATCGTGTATTGAGCACTATTTAGTAGTGTTTACTACAACTTCTCAAGATTAATAATAATAATAATATTAATAATAATAGTGATGATGATGATAATGATATCAAATATCTTAGTGAAAGTACGTGTTATTCTGTTCGGAGTAAGATTCTTTGTTTGAGTTGCATTGTATCCTTATTCATGAGTCTTCTCATGTGCAATCGCTTAAACAAAGAATTCGTACTCTAGGTAATGACACGCGGTCTGAAATGGAAAGGCATGATACTCAAGATATAAAAAGTGGAATTAATTATAAACTTTGTCCTTGGATTAATGGTCCTTTCTGTCAGCATGTAATACAGCTTGGACCTTTGTTGTACGGGCTCATGATAATCGCTCATTTCGTTATCATTACGACAAACCGGCCATTATCTAGAAAACTTTGATAAATTCCTCGAAGCCATGAAAGTCTTAGTCCAGGTTTTTATTTGTTTGCACTCTATGAGTTAAATCAAACTTGCTTTATTTGGCTTCAACGCCAAATGACGTCAAAAAATTCTAGACGACGGTACGGTTTTCCCGACAAAAAATTATGATTGAAAAAGCGTAACATTCACCCTTATGCGCCTGTTGACTCGAAAGTATAGACTACTTCAACAACCACACAAGTTAACTATAGAATAATCTCCAATCCCTTCTGCAATTACATGTAAATGCAGGGCGGATCCAGGGGGGTGCAGGGGGTGCGCACCCCCCTAAGATGAGCGATGAACGATAAATTATGCCTTCATTGTTATCCATTTTTAATGCTCGAGTCCCGAACATAAATGGTGCACCCCTCCCTCATAGAATTCCTGGATCCGCCCTGAAATGTAAAATGTGTATAAACGAATTAAAAGCCGAAAGCCGTCTTCCTCGATAAGTATTTTTCTAGAGGATTCGAAGCGATGACCTCGTAATGAAGAGTCAAACCAGTATTAAGTCCAGGTGGTCGACTCAAATGCTAATAACGATGAGAACTAACGAAATCTAAAATAGATATTTTGTAAAAGCAGCAGAAAGCACAGCTTCCCTGTACTGTTAACGCTCTTGGAGATTTGCGGACAACTCAAAATGCTAGAGGCCCGGTTGACAGTAGTCGCGCAATACGAGCGGCGATTTTCACGTCGATAGGTTGCTGCTACGTCGCCGCCAATTCAAAGATGATGCTATTCGCTGCGATTAACATCGTGATAAAATTGGCGCGCGCGCGCGAGCGAGGTATTACACCAGAAAGCGATCACCAAGTTCTTACCGTCCAGTAATTTAAGAAAACCAAAATAAGGTAAACACCCGACACCATTTGACCTAATGACGCAAAATAGAGCTTTAAACAGACCGCAAATCATACATGGTATCGTATCGTATCGTCGCCTGAACGTGCTGTCCGGCTGGCTCAAGTCAAGGTCGTCGTCGCAGCACCGTGCTAGCCTCTGTGTATAAATCAGACACGTTCCAGCATTTTTCGAGAAAAACAATTTCGTAGAATATGGCCGTGTCTGCACGCATGTACTGCAGTCGAGCGAATAACTACGAGAAACTGGCCTACTGGTCCATTTTACAATGATTATAAAGACAAGTAAATAATTTATCGACATAGGTGGTAATCGTGACTGACGTTTCTTTAGCGTAGTGTCCAGCGGACACTAGAAAACTTTGGTCCACTTGTTCACGTTCCGTCATTCGATCACGGGAAAGAATCAAACTTCACGCGTAGTGTTCTTTTCATTCATTTGTCAACAGCAATATTCTCAAAATCGGTAGGATATTGGACCTAAATCAGAAAATCTTAGTCTTGCATTTGAAGTTTATCCGGCATTTGAGAATTTGCCCGAGGGCTGGTGATGGCATAACTCGAGGTCCCCTACGAGGTACAAACCCCACACCCAACCCACAAATCAACCCGTTAAGAAATTGTTAGTAAAGGCCAGACAGTGAGGGTGGTCACTGCCAGGGTTTTATTACGTCCTCAGTGGTTCTTTTACGTCATTCCAATACAGGGTTCGATAGTGTGGAGAGACGGGATCTTATCCTTAACTGACTATCACAAAGTCCTCATAAGAAAAAGCCCATCCTTACACCAGAAAAGGTACATACTTGCAGCACCTGGTCTCTCAGGAAGTTTACTATAAATTAGAATTGTAAAACTTTACATTGAATTCATTTTAAAGGAAAGAACGGCTTTATAAGTACAAAGGCGTGACTGCTAGTCTGCTTCAGATGTTTTGTCAGGAATAAAGTTATTCGTGCCTAATTTTCTATGTTAGTATTTATTCTTCTTTCAAGGGCTTGTCCACCATACTAGCGTGATAAACGCCTGTTGGTACGCTCGCGTGATCGTAGAAAAGCGGCTGTCAAAGTGCTATTTCCTTCCTTAACCGACATAATCTGATTTCCAAGTGAGTGTTTAATGAATTCCATGTGGTGAGACGATGAAATTTTGCAATTAGTAATCTCTTGAATCCTAAGGTATTCGTCACATTTTAATTAGCTAGTGTAATTACATAGTTAACTGTTCCACGAGACACCCTTCAGTACCTTTCTGGCGGTGGTATGGATTTCCTTCTGATGGAGATAAGACTGAGAATCTAGTAATTCTCTCCTCAGCTCAATAGTTTCGCTTGCTCTACGTGAAATTTGTTTCCATATAATTTTGGCTTGCAGCAATGAAAACCACAAAATCTGGTCAGTCAATCGAAGGTTACCCACATGATATTGTCCAAACAAATTGTTTCCGATTTGTGTTCCAACATCGTTACCACCCAGCTGATTATGACCCAAAACTGAACACCTTCGCAGTCACTGTCAGCATGAATCAAAACACGTAGGGTCGGTTTTTCATTGAGAAAAGACGTAGAATACTCTTGACGCCGGAAAAGATGGCTTGGAAACAGTCTCGTGAGTTACTTTATGAGCGACGTATCCTATTTTACGATGCTCAATTTTTCTTGGCTTTTCTTTCAGCGGAAAAAGGGTTGCCCCAAGAGAGCATAAATAAGAGAGGGAAACTTCGTATTACCGCGCGCGCCATTTGAATTCACATTCTGGCTATTTTTAGTAACCGGATGCAGTTTAATTTTCGCCTTACCCTACCCTCGCGCGTAAAAATTCGACTGGCGCAACATTGGGGAATTGCGCACGCGCTCGCGTGTACAAACAGCGCGCGCTTGAAACGTTTGCTCTTTCAAACATTTTTTTGGACATTTTTTTCACCTTTTTCGGACGAATCAAAGTGACTTTTCCATGGTCTGTACTCCTATCGAACTTAGAAATGACTTCAG
>WUCR03031267.1:0-10374 GCA_009858155.3 Phymanthus crucifer
ATGAACACATTAGCAAGCAATGGCCCAAGCGGGGATCCCATGGCAACACCATCGGTCTGTTCATATAAACGCCCATCGAACTGAAAGAGCTGATCGTGAGTAGCTGCCTGGAGTAAAGGGATCTTCGTTGATCATAAAATTTATGTCGCTTTGACAGTAAACAATATTACCAGGTGTAAATTTTTCGGCAGCTGGTCTGACCATCTTTTTCCATGTCATTTTGCCCTCGGGTAGACAGTCTCTAATGGCCTTCCCTATCGTTGTTACAGGTACTCTTGCATTTGAATGCCCGTCGACGTTTTCTTTTATTTCCTAGTATGTAATGAAGGCCTCGACTTGATAAGGAGTTGAATTAAGTCAAGATGGTGATCTTCTAGCTTTTCCGGATGGCCACCAACGCCTGTGACCCGTACACGAATTAAAAGCCTGTATTCTACCAGACACTGGAATATCCATTTATCCAACTATTCCAGATCTGTCATTTCATGTAAATGGTGTAAAGTAGCAGCTTCGTAATCTGAATCCAAACAAAGCATGTGGCCCAGATAACCTGTCACCATATTGAAGCTATTAGCTGATGAACTGTCTCCCATACTCACTTTTATTTTCCAACAGAGTTATGACTCTGGCAGTCTACCTGATTGGTTAAAAGCCCTGATTACACCAGTATATAAGAAAGGAGGCAAGCAAGATCAAAAAAACTACAGGCCCATTTCTTTGACGTGTATATGCTGCACGATCATGGAGCACATAGTACTTAGCCACATTCACGAGCATGTCCACAAATAACATTCTCTGTAAACATCAACATGGCTTTAGATCAAGACTGTCCTGTGAAACACAACTGGTGTCAGCCATATTCATGAATGGGCTTCTATTCTTAACATCAAGGGACAAGCTGATGTTATCCAATTATATTTCAGTAAGGCTTTTGATAACGTTTCTCACCCCAAGCTCTTACATAAGCTAAGTTATTATGGTATCCATGGACAAACCGTACTATGGATCAAAGATCAAGATTTGGTTTCTTATCAAATCATTCTCAAAGTGTTAGCGTAAATGGCGTGCACTCCACCCCATGCAAGGTTACCTCAGGTGTCCAACAGGTTCCGTCTTAGGACCTACGTTGGTCCTAATATATATCAACGACATCGTGGGTGACATCAAGTCCAATATCAAACTCAGTTTTTTGCGGACGACAATCATGTATCGTCAGGTTGCATCGCCTGCAGATCAACTTAAGCTTCAACAAGACCTGGAAAGATTGACTTCATGGGCCGGTCTTTGGCAGATGGAGTTTAATGTCAAGAAATGTTACCACATAACCCTGACCAATAAACGGAACCCTGTCGTGCTACCATATTGTATGCATGGTCATGAGAGACATGTC
This sequence comes from Phymanthus crucifer, assembly GCA_009858155.3. Taxonomy (NCBI): domain Eukaryota; kingdom Metazoa; phylum Cnidaria; class Anthozoa; order Actiniaria; family Phymanthidae; genus Phymanthus; species Phymanthus crucifer. The sequence continues at coordinate 1,391 of WUCR03031267.1, forward strand.
CATCAACATCTTTATCACTACTTTACTGAGCATAAGTTGCTACTGGATCCCCAGTCTGGCTTCAGGAAACACTTTTCATGTGAGACAGCCCTACACAAGATTATTGAACAAATTCTTAGCAATATGAATTCAGGAAAACTCACAGGCATGCTGATGTTGGACTTATCAAACGCCTTTGACTGTATAAATCATAACTTATTACTAGAAAAGCTCAAAGTTTATGGAACACATGGAAATACCATAAATTGGTTTGAATCCTATTTCAGGATGTCAGAGTGTCATATCAAGGTCATCTTTCCACATCATCAGTTATCATACGAGGTGTTCCTCAGGGTTCCATTTTGGGTCCCCTATTCTTTATTATTTATTTGAATGACATGTTTTTAAACAAAGCAAATTCAGAGCTTGAAGCCTATGCTGACGACATCACTTTACATTATGGTGCTAAAAATATGAGATAAATGAAATGCTGAGTTCCAGTGTAACTCCTGTCTCCAAGTGGCTGCAGAGCAATGAACTTATTCTTAACAATAAGAAATGCGAGACATTACTAATTGGCACAAGACCCAAGATAAAGTCAAGTATTGAGAACTTTAATGTAGTAAATCAAGGAACTGTTATTACTAGTGTTACAAGTCATAAGCTGTTAGGTCTATATTTTGATAATTTTTTTATCTTGGGACGTTCACATTGGCCATCTTCGTAGTAAGTTACTAGGTCGTTTATACCTATTTCGTAGAATTAGACATCTTCTACCTTTTCATGTCAGAATGACCTTTTATAATGCCCTGGTCCAGCCTTTGTTAGATTATGGCTGCACTTTATGGGGAAATAGTAGTGATCAAAACTTAGAAAGGCTTCACAAAGTAACTAAACAGTTTCTAAGAGCTATTTTGGATATCAAAAGCCCTAGGAATATATCATCAACTGAGCTTTTTATTAAGCTTAATGTTAAAACTATATGGCAACGCATTAATTATTTTAAATCCCGTCTAGTTTTTAAATCGTTAAATAACTTAGCTCCTCAATACATGAAGGACATGTTCTGTTATGTCAAAGATGTCCATAATAGAAGTACACGTAGTTCTATTAATGATAATTTATATATTCCAAATGCTCATAAAAAATCTTTTAGGGTTACTGGTTCATTACTTTGGAATTCTTTAGATTTAGAAACACGCAAATCACTATCCCTTAAGGAGTTCAAAAAGAAATATTGGAGCAGCAGGTCTGCCACATGATCATTTTTATTATTTATTTGCTCTTGTATTTAATATTTATACTTATTTTTAGTAATTGTGTATATATTGGGTTAGGGTCAGGGTTGCCTTTGGATAATATTAAATCTTTTACATATTTTAAATATATATTATTAGCTTAGTTTTTATATCGTATTTTATATCTATAGGAAGGCACTTTGTAAACCAGTCTGTGACTGAAAGTTTAACCTTCGTTAAATAAAGCTTTTATTATTATTATTATTATGGTCAGGCCTTGGAACACGTAACTTCCTATGATTACCTGGGTGTCAGACTAACGGGCAAATTAAATTGGAAAGAACGTCACTGTGATAAATCAAATCTCTTGGCCTAGTTAAACGCACACTCAAACCATGTACTCCAGAAGTCAAAGAAAGGTCTTACAAGGCACTTATCCGGCCTTTATTTGAGCATACAAGTGCTGCCTGGAATCCACACACAAATAGGGATACTGAAACCATCGAAAAGGTGCAACGGCGTGTTGCACGTTTTGTCGCCCAAGATTATAGAAGATCTACGAATTCATAAGATCTTGTAAATAAACTTGGTTGGGACTCCTTGGAATCCAGACGTCTTTTGGCCCAAGCGACTCTTTTCTACAAAATTACAAATAATCTGATAGACCTTGAATTCCCATCTTCTATCCAACCAGCTTCCAGATCAAGCATCCAACATGCTATGCTTCAGCCATATTTAAGTGTTTTGGCGTACAGTTAGTTATTCTCCTTTTGTACGTACTGTTCGGGTATGGAATAAGCTGACAACTGAAACAGTTCAAGCAAATAATATAAGTTTATTTAAGTCACTGGCAATGTGTGACATTCAGAATATGAAGACCCCAATCCATCTGAAAAGACTTTGAACTTATCTAATTCTATTGTACATTTTAATTTTATTTACTTATCGATTATTTATTACTTATTAATTATTTTACATCTCCCAGCATTAGCTCTGCTATTTGGGAGTATACATTCCAAGTAGTCCAGTGCACAAAACTTGGCCTTCCAAGACACTGAGTTAAACCCGGTTGGGCCATGTTAGTACAAGGATGGGCAACCATATACTGATCCGTTCATTTCAATTCTAGATTCTCGACCAATACCTTGATTGAATTGTTTGAACTTTCTCTGCAGTCCATGGACAAATGCCTCCTTTCAAAGATTGCTGAGCTTCAAGCCCAACAAATCTCACTGTTGAATTTTACCCCCGGGTGGTCCGTGAAAGGTTTTTGGAAAAGCAGCCTACATGAAAGGATTGGCATCTCAGCAAAACCCTAACCAACTCATGCGGCATATGCAATAACAGTGGCTAGACAAAGTTCTGCTGAAACTCGTCGTGGATTACCTGTGGTTTCTGCTTTGAACCAATCGTTTGGACGTGTGGGATCGTCTGGGGTTGAAGAAGGTATAATAATAGAAGGAACAATTATAATTATAATTATATAAGGTTGACGTGTGTCCTCGCTTCTTCGTCTCTGGTGAATTGCCAACGGTAATTCACTGATCTTAGTTATCATTAACTAAAAGTTCTACTTAATATATTTGTAGTTATATAAGAATCTAAATAAAAATTTATTTAGATTAACTTAGTCTAAACTTAAACTCGTTCCTGTCCTTCAACTTTGAAGGTACAGTCACAAAGCTAAACCTTAAATTCTCTAAATTTCTTTTGCTTTAATAATGTTTGCTGTTCGTCGCCCTGACACGCTGGAGTTTGCTCTCCCGGGTTCCTCATGCGCGGACTTGATTCTGTCGTTACCCGCGAAGAAGTCGTATCTTCTATTGCCGAGTCTCCGACAGGTGCGGTATCGAGACCGGCGACCGCCGCGTCTTCATGGTCCTTAACCGAAACGTCCCAGCCAAGCTGTCATTTGAGCCTTGCATTCGTGAAATATCGTAGACAACCACTTTGCTGCAATCATTGTAATTGGTGGGGCCACACATCAAGAAACTGCCCGCTGGACCGCCACTGCGGGATCTGTGGAAGTGCGGCCAACAACACTCATGTATGTGATCGTGACCTCGTTCATCCGCCTGAGTACCCTATTAAATGGCCTAGGGGAGCCGCCTTTCATGACCACCCTGGTTGCCAGACTCGACTTTCCTCGGAAGTCCCTCCTCCGACTAATGATTCTGCTCTTCAACATTCCCAAGATACGCCTCCTGAAATCCGCGAACTCTTCGGCTCAACTTCTGACATATCGCAGATGTCTGAAGATGAGCAGGACACCCCTTCTGTCACAACTAAAGACTCCGAAGATGCTGTGCAAGAATCTCCTCCAGAGTCTACAGAGGCTGAAGTATCTCATGGAACCTCTTCAGCGCCTCCAGACCCTTCCCCGGATGTTGATGATACCCCGCCTACTTCACTGACTGATCCTAATACTGATTCCCAACCTCCTCCACAACCTGGGTCTACACATCACGCACTGGAGATCCCGCCCCTCTTCCTCAAGCGCTCCTCCTCCTCCTTCATCGACTCCTCCACCTGTACTATTCTCTTCTGGCCTGTTGCTTCCTTCGCAGACTGGCGAGAAAAGACCTGCCCCGCCATCGTCCAGCTCCTTTTAGCTCTGTCGGCTCTACACCTTCCTTTTGCCAAGCACTAAACAAGGTAAAGAAGCCCCACGTCCCTTGTGCCATTTCTGCATACGCGAACCCTTCTCAAATTCATCTCACCCCCCTCGCAAAAAAGGGATTCTAAATCATCCAGTAAGACTAAAAATAATTAACTGCTAGTAACTTATCTTCTTAGTTCCAAATCCCAATAACTAAGTAAAGTACTTATTTTGTATAATGTACCTTATTTTAGCTTAATCTTAAACAAAAGCAAAAACAAAATAAGCTTAATTCTTAACAATCTTCTAAACACCACCCTCCTCATGTCTTCTCTTCTCCTCTCATGAGGATCACCACGCTTAATGTCAAGGGCCTACGCGACCCTGTTAAGCGTGGTGCCTTCTTCATCTGGCTCTTGAACTCTGCAATAGACGTTCTCTGCATCCAAGAGACTCATTGCACCTCTCAAGCTTAGCTAGACTCCTGGATTCAGCACTCTCCTTACTCAGGCTAAGGGCCTTTTGCTTCTTCTCGCTCTTCCGGTGTCGCCATCCTCATTAAACGCTTTCTTTCCTCCACCGTGGACTCAATCAAAACACACCCCAACGGTCGCCTTCTCACCGTTGACCTCAAACTCTGCGACAAGCCTTTTTCTGTCAGATCTGTCTACTCTCCTAATCATAACCCTGAACGTAATGACTTTCTTCATCACCTTCAGCACTTTTTGGATCCCTGCAAGGATAACTTGGCGATTTCAATACTGTCTTTGATCAACGCGTGGATCGTATATCTCGGTCACCGAGCAATCTCGAATTCTCGACATATGGAGATATCTACATCCTACTCAGCGCTCTTTCACCTTTCGGGCACCCTCCACGTTATGTGGGTGAGAAGGTACATATCCAGTCCTTCCAAGTGGTGTGCCCTCTTTTCTTTCTTCGTGCGCAAATACTGTGTCCAAGATCTTGATACCGTCCTTGCTTTACCTGCCCGCTAACCACGCACCCGTCTCCCTCCTTTCTATCAGGCTGTTCTGAAGTCTTGGTCTACCATTGGCGAGCACCGTTTCCCTGGTAACCTTGGCTACGTCGTTCCTCGTCCTCCCTCTGGTCAACCATTTCCTGTCTTGGCTCTCACCACCAAGATGGCTTACACCATCCTGGTAGACCAACATTCTAAGCCTCCTCCTTGCATTGCTCATTTCCAACCTACATATGGTATCCTTTACTGGCCTGAAACCTGGAAGCAGATCTCCTCCTTCCCTCTGCATCGCAAGGTTCGTGACAATGCCTGGCGCATTGCCCACATCTCCCTTTATAACTATGGACCGCCTCTAAGTGTCTAGGCGGCAGGTCAAAACCTCTTGCCACTGCGCCAATGCTACTCCTGAGACGGCTGTCTACCTCTTTTTTCATTGTTCCCTCACTCAGGCTCTTTTGCTGTGGGCTCAGGCCCTCTTTTTTCGTGTAAACCCCAGGTCACCGACTCTTGAACCGAGACATCTCCTCTTTGGGTACAACCCAGCTGAACTAGGCATCGTACCCCCGGTTTTCTTCTACCTTTCGACTTACACAAAATGCAGAATTTTTTCCGGATAGAAAAGTTTCACGAAATTTGTTAATAGCAGGATATTTTTTTACTTACATTCAATGCAAGAGGTTTTTCCCTTGGGATTTTTTTTGTTTGACGTTAATTAATATATATAAATATCTTCATATTTTTAAATTCGATGATTTGAGTTTATAAGATCAGATATTGAATTAGCTATACTTTACTTTACTTAGGGATAAAGAAACATGACTGAAACTGGGGAAGATGATGGACGGATACGACTGTTGAATGAAGAAGTAAGAGGGCTCAAATCTACAATCACTAGTTTGTCACATCAACTAAAGTCAAAGGATGATGAAATAAAAAGGCTAAAAGAAGCAATTCGTAAAAAGAAAGAAGATATCCAAAGGATTACTCAAGAAAACGTTTCATTAAAACAACAGAATGACGACCTGATTTCCAAATCGAGTGAAAACCCCTTGGAAAATTGTTATCTGTTAATTGGGCAAGCTTGCGCACGGTTACAGGAAAACATGTATCCTTATGTCCTACCCGATGAATATGCCGGTGACGGGTGGGGATATAAATATTGTGACATACTAAACGACATTGACAAAATCGAGGACCATCACAAAAGAAAGCAAGCCAGTGAAAGGTTGCACTACTTGCAAGACCAACTCGATTGGGAGGAATACTTTGAAGGAGCAATAGAATTCCTACAGCGTAGAAGAAACAAGGTACAATCCTGGTCAAAATTAGTTGTCGCGTCCATAAAATAGACCTCATTTTTGACTATGTTGTATTATAAAAAAATATATATCTTTAATATAAACTCTCTGAAACCCCCCTTCCCCCATACAATGTTGCTCATATCACTGTGTCAAACATGCGAGCAGGAGACCCCCAGGGAGCAACATTGCACGGGGGAGGGGGGTGGGGAAAAGGTGCTACAACACAATGACTACAAACAGTGATTTTGTTACAGAGGCGACAACAATTTTGACCAGGATTGTAGCTCATCCCAAAATTTGCGCAAAGGATGTACGAAACGCAGTAGACGTTCTTAAAAGGGAAGGCAAATTGAAAGGAAAAGTGAATTCTGAAAGGGTCATTAAAATAATCGAAATGAACGAAAAATTAGAACAATTAATTTAAAAAAATTAGGGAAAATTGATTAATAGAACAAAAATTGATGGGCTTTTATGATTTCCGGGACGGGAGGGGGGTTCAAGAAAGCCATACCAATTAGACCCATATAGAGTCCTGTAACATTATACACTGATTACATTTCTTTTCAAAAACTCATTAATAATTCATAAGCCTTTAGACCAATTGGAGAGCCCACACAAGTCACGTGCATGGACCTTTATATCTGATAAAACACTCCTCATTAGGCTACGCCTCGTGGTTTTAAACCCGATAAAACACTGCTGCTCGTTTTTTATACATTACATCTCGGTAACATGGTTTAAGGACGTAGGAATGGATATTGCAATGGATGTTACATACTAAACACAGGGTTCGTGCATGCTTCTTGAGAAAATATTCAAGGACATTTCAAGTACAAATTTAAATTTTCAAGGACCTTATAACGATGAGTACGATCAGAAATATGAACATTGGATCCAACTTGTTGATAAGAACAGGCATTAAGTAAAGTACTATCATTGTCAGTGTGGGTTATTAAATACATATGACCTTTAATTTCCTCTTTTGCAATGCAATAAATTTACAATCTTCAGCTTAAGTAAGACGCTCTGCACCATCATGTGATGGCAACCATAATGGTAGTCTTTTCCCTGAGAAAAACTAAATTATTTCTCATGTCAACCAGCTTCTATTGTTCCCGCCTTCCTTCATGGTTGCCATCACATGATGGTGCAAAACCTCCATCGGCATTTTGGTTTGACCTATCCCACGATCAATGTTCTATCGCCGTTACTCTCCCAATCTTTTCCGAATGACTTGGTAAGAATGTTGTCCAAGACGGCGACTTTGCTTTGATTATTTCTTTTTTATAGTTGTCCAATACCAAGAACTGTTTGTTTGACAACTAAAGGCGAGGCATGGTAACGGTGACAGGCGCGGATCCAGGGGAGGTGAAATGGATGAATTTTCACACCCCTTTTTCTGAGGCCCCTTCTTTCTTTTTTTCTTTCTTACATTACATTATTACAAAAATTCACCCCCCATTTCAAAATCCTGGATCCGCGCCTGGGTGATGAACTTATCATAATAGAGTGGTTAATAATACCGTTTGCGATCAACCGTGTAACGGTTTTTTTAAAAGTTGTTTCAAGTTTCAAACAAGAAGTTGTCTGGTGTCGCCGGCATCGTTTATAGTCGTGATTGTTAGCGTTTTCACGTGCACAGCAACAACTTTTACAGTGCGGCTACTATAACCGGGCCCACGTCGATAGGTTGTCGTCAACCAATCATATTGCAGCCTTTAGCTCAAGATTCTCAACGACTTCCGATTCAACCACAACCAGCCAGACGTTGACGCCATACGATCTTCTGTTATCTCTCGTCTAAATCTCCACCTTTCATCCTTCTCTAAACGCTTCAAGTCCCCTGCCAAGCGACGGTTCTTTCACCGATCTTGGAACGTCCTTGGCAAGTTCTCTCCTGACATTAAACTGATCTCCTTCTAAACACGAATAATCTCTCAATCTTTTAATGTAATCTTCCTCACCCCTTACATCTTTAATCTTCACAGCTGTTGGACCTTGGGGGTGCTCGTCACTGTTCAACTGCCAAGTTCCACAGCTTCGCCTCTTTGTAATTGATGTCTGATTCTGTTTCGTGCAGGTCTGTGGACTTGGGGGTGCTTGTCGCTGTTCAACTACCAAGTTCCACGGCTGCGCCTCTTTGTACCTATTAAACTTGTACCTATCTTCCCTGTTATTCATATCTTATTATCGTAAATATCTCTAAATCCTTTCATTTCTCTTGCTCAACTCTCCTTCTCTTTGCTTCTCTGTTTTCTTCTCTTTATGGGGGGCGGGGTTCACAACCCCGGCGAGCGGTCAGCGTCCTTGTAGGACTTGTCCGAATTGATGCATTTTCAAGGAGTATTTACGAATTTTAGTAAGGGCAGTTTTCTTTTTTCGAGGACTTTCAAGTGCCCTTGAAATGACTTTTTGAGTTCCAGTACTTTTCAAGGGGTTCAAGGACCTGCACGAACCCTGGTTAACATATAAGCCCATTTACGGCTTAAGAATCGTCTTCCGTGCGCATGCGATTTTATCCCGAGTTTCTCGCCTTCTTTTGTGTTAACGTATTTTTATTCTCGATTAAAAGGTGAGAAATTCGGGATAAAATCGCATGCGCACTGAAACGCCTTTTAAGGTATCAGGAGGGGTTGGCAACCCCTATGCGCGCTAACTCGAATTCTGCTTCGGCTTTACGAATTTTCCCAATAAAAGTATACATTTTCTGAAAGCCGAATAAATGTAGTTTTCGATAATATAATCAAAAGCTTCATAACTTTTATTGTAAAAAAGATATCATGAATAAATCAATTTTTTCAGATTTTCGATATCTATTTTAGATCGGGCGCTATCGCGTTTCAAACTCGAGACATCGAGTTTTTTGTGCACACGATTACTTATGG